>JAJOOO010010504.1:0-16050 GCA_029582685.1 Solanum piurae
GATCTGGGAGAGTGGCGAGCGAGATCTGGGAGAGGGGAGAGAGGGGAACGAAAATATATGTATATATACAATTTTCTCTCACTTTATACAAACACAAATACATTTTATACAATTTGCATTTTTTGTATAAAGTGACAGAGGCGAGTGAGAGAGCGAGATCTGGGAGAGTGGCGAGCAAGATCTGGGAGAGGGGAGAGAGGGGAACGAAAATATATGTATATATACAATTTTCTCTCGCTTTATACAAACACAAACGCACTTTACACACTTGCGTTTGTATTAAAAACGAGAGAGGTGAGGGAGAGAACGAGAGGGGCGAGCGAGATTCACCAGGAGAGAGGTGAAATAGCAACAGTTTGCTATGCGGTACAATTAAATCAAACTATATTTATAGCATTTAATTTGAATTAATAGTTTGCTATTATATACAATTTTTCCTTTATTTATTAATGACTATTGGTGCCTTTAATATTTTAAAAATAAATAAATTTATCACCGTATATTTTAACATGTAATTTTCTCTCTCTTTAATCTATTTTTTTCTGCTTTTCTTGATTTTTTTTATTTTAAATTTTGTTATTGTGTTTTTATAATCTGATTCTTTTAGAATTAAGAATTTTATATTTTGAAAATTTGATTTCGTTTTTTATTTTAATTAATCTAAAACTTGATTTCTTGAGAAAAAAACCGTTTTACTTAAGTTTTGAACTTGTTTTTGGTGTGTTTTTCTATATCTAAAATAATATTTTGTTGGTGAAATAAGTATATTTAATTTTGAAATTTGTTGATAAATATAGATAATATGAGATCATAAAATCTTTAACAAGGATTTCTTAAGTTTTAGCTTAAATATGATAAAAAAAATCACACTTGAATACAGAATATAAATTGAAGAAAGAGGAAAATATATAACTTGTATTAATTATTGCAGTTTAGACTTTTAATTACATGTTTTGATTTTTGGGTGATGTAAATTTCTTTTGCTACAATTTCTGACAACAATATATAATATGCATTGTTTTACAACCAGATTTATTCTTCCCGAATTTATACCCGTTGAATACTAATATTATACATTTTTATTTTTTATCTTTGTTCTAAAATTTCAAGTTGGATACCAAGTGTATATAAATTGGATAAAACATTAACTTGTTTTAGATTGTCTAATTTGGTTGAAATATCAGTTACATTTTGTTTTTTTCATTTTCAAGTGGGATATCTGTTGGATACCAATTGAATACAACATTAACTTGTTTAGGTGTCTAATTTGATTGAAATTTCAACCACATGTTGATTTTTCAATTTTCCAATGGGATATCAATTCAATACTAAATTTATACAAATTGGATACAATATTAACTAGTTTTACGTTGGCTATTTAAGTTGAAATCTCAATGACATGTTGTTGTTTTTTAATTTTACCGCTGGGACGTAAGTTGGATACCAAATGTATACCAATTTCATACTAATATTTGACTTAACTTTTCCAGTTAATATCAATCGCATACAAACATTACCTATTTTTTGAGTATACATTTGAAAAACACTGAATACACAAATGATTAACTACCACACATAATAAATATTCTGAAATTATAATTCATTAACTTAAAAGACAAAATAAATCAAAACATGAGTTTGCCACAATAAAACAACCAAATCAAAATAAAAATAAATTATATCTTTTTTTCAGAAGGGTAATTTGAACATGTCTTCCTATTGTGTTCCTCCCGACGACATGTACTGCACGTAATCTTAGACCTTGAATTTCACATCAGCAAACCATTTACAAGTTGTGGTCTCCCTACAGTTCTTTTTTAACTAGGCAACAATAATTTCTGCTCCGACACTTTTTGAATTGCATATTTTTTTGTTTCATCATAAATTATTGTGTCAATATTATATCATACAAAAGTACAAATAACTTTTATACATATGTTATATCAATATACAAATTTCATACCATTTTTATGCTTACAAAATTCATGCCAAAGTAAAAATACATATGTTATTTTAAAACAATTTCATATGTTATTACAGAATACAAAAGTAAAAACACGTATGTTATATCAATATACAAATTTCATACAATTCTTATTCACACATTTCTTACCCATTTCATGCCAAAAGTTATTAATTATTCATACCAGAATCATGCCACTAGTATACCAAAATAATTCCAACTTAGAAATATTAATTGTCATTTCTTTAATAAACAGTATACCAAATTCATTACATTATTATTCTCAAAACTCATTACAATATAATGCCAAAAAAAATCCAATCAAATCAAAAATCGTACCAAAACATTATCGATAATCATACATGCTTGGTAGTACAAGTATACAAATTTTAAAGAAAAAATTATCTATTTTTTTAACCAAAAATATACCCAAAATAAATGCGTCAGACAAATAATGAACAAATTCAATGTTCATACCAAAATATAACATTATACATTTTTAAAAACCGCCATAATTAAAATTATTATACACAACAAAAAATCTGAAATCAGTATACAAATTTCATATAATTATTATGCACATTTTTCATACCTATTTCATGCCAAAATTATACCTATTTCATGACATAAGTCGTCACTTTTTCATAGCAGAATCATGTCACTATAATACCAAAATAATATCACTTTTAACTATTTATTGTCATTTATTAGACAAATAGTATACGAAATTCATTCAAATATAATTCTAAAATCGTACCAACATGATATAACCAATATACCAAATTCAAATAAATTTTATGTAATTTTTTAACCAGAAACATACAAAAAAATGAAAGTTCAAACAAAAATCTATACCAATTTCAAACAAATTTTATGTAATTTCAAAAGTGAATATTCATACCAAAAACGCCATAATTAAAACTATTATTCACAAACAAAATCTGAATATTTTTTTTTCAGAATCACTGTTCATAATTTTTTTGAACATTTGGTTTGTATTACAATACAAATAAAAAATTGCAAAGAACACTAACCTGAAGGATCCCATCTACCACCATATTTTATTAATACTAATAAGAAGCCGTCCAGAAAATAAATATTATTGAATAAAAATGAATATGAATTAGATGAGAGTGACAAGATTTCTAGAAAAAAATCGAAGAGAGAGAAACGTGGAAGAAAATGGATGAAATCAGAATTTTTAATTAATTTTAACAAATTGGAGTGAAATAAGGAAACTAAATATTCTTAATTAGTTTGAATTTCCTTAATTTATGCTAATTAGTAATTATCTTCAATCAATTCAAATTTAATTAACACACTTATTTCCGTTTTTTTACCTTTTTTTTCCAGAAACGAATTATTTTATTTTTTTATCTTTTTATTTTTTTCAAAACAAATTTTTACAATTATTTAAAAAAAGCTTTTTTTTAAAGAAATTATTACAACCTGAAATTTGTTATTGTTACAACTTGAAAGTTTAATTCTACTGCTATAACTTGAAAATATTAGTCTAATATATGTCATATATGAAATTTTCACTTATTATATTACTTCTACTTCATTTGTACGGGATTTCTTTTAGCCCATACAAATATTAGAGCTACTTGTATAATTGTACATGTGACCAAAAAAAAATTAGGAAAAATTATTGAAATTCCACATTTTAGTTTACTTATTACCATTATCCCCTATAAGTTTTACAAATCTCCAAAATCCCTCATTTTCGCGCATCAGATTAGTGTATCTCGCGTATCAGATTAGTGTATCTCGCGCATCAGATTAGTGTATCTCGCGCATCAGATAGTGTATCATGTCTAAAATGTACATTAGATTAGTGTATCTCGCGCATCAGATAAGTGTATCTCGCGCATCAGATAGTGTATCATGTATAAAATGTACATCAGATTAATGTATCAAGTATAAAATGTAATGTATCTTACTTAACGATTAATGTATCTCGCGCATCAGATTTATGTATCAGCGCTTATATTATTGTATCTGTTTTGAGGGATTTCTATAATTATAAACATTTAAGGGATAGATTGTAATTTTGCCTTAAAAGTATGTGATTTCTGTAATTTGCCCAAAAATTTAACAAAATCGGCACATGCAATGTATCGATATTGTAAATAATATATAGTTGTGTATATATGATATATAACTATATTTTAGAAATGTATATACATTCATATATGTTGTTTATACAATATTCATATATAGCCCCAGTTCATCTTGCTCAACGAACTGATTTTTAGTCAATCAATTTTTTGTATAAAGTATGGCAATCCTAACAATTTGGGCGCTTATTACATTTTATTCCGAAAGTTTTTCAAATTACAATATTTCAGAACTCATGGATACATTGCTACTTCGCTCGATATATAACAATCAATGCATCATGAGTTATGTATCAAATGCATAACTGATACATAACTATAAACTAGATTTATAATGATTTAGGTTTGAAGTAATTGGACTTATTTGTCAACTATAACATTTGTACCAGATACATTGTACACAAACAAAATTGTAATGTATCTGATAGAAGTGGAGTGATGTATTGAGATGTTAAGAGAGAGAAGGGAAGATAAATTTTTTTATAATTAATTCAAATGATAGGAATTTTTGGAGATTGTATTATCTTAAGTCGTGTAATTACATAATTTTCATTTAATTTTTCCCTACTACAAAATCATCAAGCAAATGCAGTTTGTAGACGTCCCTAGCTCATTAAATTTTTGGAATTTGTATTTGATAATTTACTTTCTTTTCCATTTTTAGAAAAACCAACCAAATAAGAAAAGCCACAATAAGATGTTAATTTTGTTGTCTATTAGCTCCATGTCATGAAGATATTAGCTCAATGAGTTTTCTACTATTTAAAAGAAAAGATTTTAAAATAAATAAATATGTATTGCTTTTAATTTAGATTTTAGTAAATCAACAAGTGATTTTAGTAAATTCTTTTAGTTATATTTTATTTTGAACTAAATTTTTAATTTTTTAATTAATAAGTAATTAATTAATATTTTATTATTTTGTATTTCTTTCATGGAAAAAATAAAAATGAGAAATTAAGGACAAAAAGCGGAAAAATATCCAAAAATCTAAAAATACTTATCTTAAATCCTGACTCCCTCACGTAACACAACGAAAAAAGAAGAAAGAAGGAAGAAGAAAAATTGGGGAAAATATAGAGAAAGGGACGAGAGACAAAAACAGAAAAAAGAAGAGAAAAAAAGGGGAAGAAAACAAAACAAATTAAAGAAATCTAGAAAATGAGAAATATTGGACATCCTTGATTGTATTTAGCTCGGTCCGAGTAAGTCTGTTGGTCTGTGAGGTTTCAATCGTATAAATCATCTTTTTAATGGATAGAACATTATCTTATTTTTAATGTTTTATTATGATCTATTGAAATAAAATTATGTTAATATTTTTATATAGCTGATTATATTGTTATTCATTAACTGTTTAGTTTGCTTATTAATATCTCTATTTGGTTCAAGTGGTATCAAATTAGAAGTTATTCAATTTCATAAAAGTTTTATGTCCAATAAAATCATACAATTATAGCCAAAATATTTACAATATTGAGAATTTAATCCATTGAAGATCTCTAAAGGAAATTCCTTGGTAAAGTTGAAGTTTAGAGACCAAGTTTTGAGTATGATAGGCTTGTTATTGAGTGCTTCATTGGTGTTATTTTGGTATGAGTATTGGGTCTAAGACAACTTGCAATTAGACTATATAAAACATTATTTATTTATATTTATATTATATTAAAAGTATATGGAGATTTTTAGAAATGTCTATTAAAATTTGTTTATTAGAAGACTCCACAAAAAATAAATTGTCATTTACTATTTTTTAAAATTATTAATTAATTATCTAAAAAATTAAGGAGTGCTGAAATATATGATAAGAGGTATTACATAATTTAACAACTAAGGAATTCTAAAATATGTGATAAGAGGAAAATGTATTTTAAATATTAAGAAATCCTAAAAATATAGGTAAATATCAACATAATTTTGACTTTTGATATCAGTAGAGAGTTTTGTTCCCTGTCTTTAATTTTGCTCCTTAATTGTTATGTGATATTGTGATGACGAGTTATTATGTTCCTTTTTAATTACTACATTTTTTATCTTAAAAAATTTCATTATTTTTTAAAACTGTACTTAATAATATAAAATACACACAATAATTTATTCTTTTTATATATATAGTAAAAGAAAAATATATGGTAAATACCAACATAATTTTAACCTTTGATATCAATAATTTGTTCTAACTTACGACTTATATATCAAACAACAAAAATCAATCCAAAAAGAATCTAAATCCAAAAAAAAAGGACAAGTTTAAAAAATTCATTAAATTTGGTCAAAATCAAATTTACAGTAATTTGTCATTCATTAATCAATGCATTGCTATATTAATACTTAAATCTTAGTACTTATCACTTGGAAACTTTCCAAATTAATTTTTTTCTTACCTATATAAACCCAACACCAAAACATTAATATAACATCAAACATAAACCAATTTCCTCCCTAATTTTTTTCTTTTTGCATTATTAAAAAAAATGTTGATGAATAACTCATTCATCTTTATTTTTGTTGCTATTTTAATAATATTTCCAAATGAATTTAGCAAGCCTACTAGAGCTTTTTCAAATAATAATTTTGTTTATACAGATGAAACTCATTTTGCATTAAAGGGGAAGTCATTTTATATAAATGGTTTTAATTCTTATTGGTTAATGTATATGGCTTATGATCCATCAACAAGAAATAAAGTTACAAATACATTCCAACAAGCTTCTAAATATAAAATGAATGTTGCTAGAACTTGGGCTTTTTCTGATGGTGGTTCTAGACCTTTACAATCCGCACCTGGTGTTTACAACGAACAAATGTTTCGGGTAAATTTATAGACGTTAAAAGATTACAGTTTTTTCTACTTGTATCGTAGAAATGAATTGTTATTCCCTCGTGTTCCGTTATTTCTTTAAATATAATTTATAATACGAGTAAAATAATTGATATTTTTCTTAGTTTTTTCAATATTTTTTAAAATGTGTATGGACCTTCGTCGATTTAATTCTTTTGTTGTTTTTATCGAGCCCTCTCTAACGCTTTCACTACATAAAAAATTATCTTTAGCGAAAATTAATTAACGATTATAGCTTAATTGTCGTTAAAAATGTATTTTTAGTGACATTTAACACTCTTTGTAAATGTCCCTAAAGCCTATAGCGACACTGCATCCAATGACAATTAACTAATGCCGGAAAAGGCTTTATCACTCTTTGTTAATGTATATATTTATCGCCGCTAAATGTTGTTTTTGCTGTAGTGTTCTTTTACTCAGTATTTTTGGTGTTATATATTTTTCCTCTTTTTAACCCCTTTTTTTTCTGTTTATTAGGGATTGGATTTTGTGATATCAGAAGCAAAAAAATATGGAATTCACTTAATTCTGTCATTAGTCAATAATTGGGATGCTTTTGGAGGAAAGAAACAATATGTAGAATGGGCAGTGCAAAGAGGGCAGAAATTAACAAGTGATGATGATTTCTTCACTAATCCTATGGTCAAAGGATTCTACAAAAATAATGTCAAGGTAAAGATCGATTACGAATTTATATGTAATCAATGAAAATTTATAAATGTTTGATGATGAGTTCAGTTATAATTATAGTGTAAATCTGAATCGATGTACCCTGATAATTTGTAATTATTATTGATATTTGTATCGTGTGTATAACAAGTTTATAATAAGTGTATAATCAAATTATAAACTATATACTAACTAAACAACATTAAAAAGTAAAAATTTGATTTTTTTATTTCATTTTATTTTTTTATAAAGGTTGTGCTTACAAGAGTGAATACAATAACCAAAGTGGCATATAAAGATGATCCAACAATTCTTTCATGGGAATTAATAAATGAGCCTCGATGCCCATCTGACCTCTCTGGGAAAACATTTCAGGTATTATATTTTTGCAAAGTTACACGTTTAGCTGATCGATCAAAAATAATTATTATATTTTACATGAAGTAATAAATATTATTTTTTTTGTTGTTGGACTTGTATTTTACAGAACTGGGTTATAGAAATGGCGGGATATTTGAAATCAATAGATTCAAATCATCTCTTGGAGATTGGACTTGAAGGATTTTATGGGAATAATAAGAGACAATACAATCCTAATTCTTTCATTTTTGGGACTAATTTTATCTCCAACAATCAAATTGAAGGAATTGATTTTACCACAATTCATATGTACCCTGATCAATGGTAAATAAATCTCTTTAATTTTCACCTCCCCCCCCCCGATTTATATTTATATATGGCTAGTGAGGATTCATATTTGTATATGTATATGGTTAGTGAGGATTCATAAACCTAATTTATATTTGTATATGATTAGTGAGGATTCATATAGTTGATCTGAACGTGCTTGGATTGTATATGATTAGTGAGGATTCATATAGTTGATCTGAACGTGCTTGGATTGGAGATATTGTTATTGTTATAGTCATTTGAAAAAATAGAAGTTTCTGGCGTTTGTCGACTAACCAAATGAAATATTGGCTAAGGTTTTGTATACATGAATTTATCTTGTATAATAAGATAGTATAAATATTTATCTAATCGGTGTTTTTAACATGTTTTTTCTAGGTTATTGAATCTCATTTGTTTTAGACTGTTATATGTTATGTCCTTTTTACTAAGAAAACTAGTCAGTTTAAAAAAGAAGAAAAATGGCTTCGCTAATAAAAATAGAAAAAACAAGATACATAAGTAACATTTCAAGTTCATTGTCTCTTCGATGCTACCAAATGTCCCCAACCCCCACTACTTGACCATCCCACACTCCGTCACCCCCGAAACCCTACTCCTCATCCCATCTCATTTTCATAGTGTTTTGACACATTACATATAAATATTTACCTACGAAACACTAGAAAATAAGTAATAAATTCACTTGTTTACCTATTATTTTTTGATGAAGAACATTTTCCTCCCTAAATACACTTTTTGTTTCATTGCCTGTTTATGATTATTTTAGACTCAATCTGAAAAATTTACATATTCAAAGGTATAGTACATTATGCAAGAACATGTGTACCCTTAATTGGGCCTTTTGGACTACAGGTTACCAGGTTTAACTCAAGAGGCCCAAGACAAATGGGCTTCACAATGGATCCAAGTCCATATAGATGACTCCAAATGGTTGAAAAAGCCCTTACTAATTGCAGAATTTGGCAAGTCTTCAACAACCCCAGGGTATACTGTTGCAATGAGGGATAATTATTTTGGAAAAATTTATGGAACCATTTTTAATTGTGCCAAAAATGGAGACCCATGTGGTGGTGGGTTTTTTTGGCAATTATTGGGCCAAGGAATGGCAAGTTTTGATGATGGTTATCAAGTGGTCTTGCAAGAGAGCCCATCAACTGATAGAGTTATACTCTTGCAATCTCTTAGGCTCTCTAAGCTATCATAGTAACAAAATAGATTAAGGCTATAGTAATATTTTAAAGATCTATGAAAGTTGTTTGTGTTGGTATATACTATTAATCACCTGGTTGAGTTATAGTATTGGTTTTAATCTTGTATAAAGACTATGTATATATGTTATATATTATAATAAAGTCTTTGTTTGAATAGATCATTGTGTTTATATGTATGTCCATTACTTATACAATAGATAATTTTGCGTATGGAGTTATTTAACTCATAAGGGGAAGATTAAAATTGTCGGTTCTTATAAGTTATAAATTAAATGTTTATGATCGAAGATGAAATTGGACAAACATCTTGATGATTGTAGCACAAGATTAATTATAATTCGATCTTGATTATGGGAATGGTAAAATTCAAATTTCTTGTGCTAGTGCATTTAGTATGTATTGAACGGACCAAATTGAGATATAAGTTTAGGCTCTGAATTTTAATAAACAATATCTCTAGTCCATTACATGTACTTATACTCTTAATCTTGATGTAATTATTATGATTTGTGTAGTTTATTTTATCATTTTAATCTACGTGACATCCAAATATCTCTCACGCGCCTCAATTGGATGGGTCATAGAGTGTGCCACGTAAGCCAAAAGGTGTATAAAATTACAAAAAAAAAATGAGTTCGGGGGTAATAGGACCTTAGTTTAGTTAAGGTGTGTCTATGAGATTTCGGTCATAGTCTAGGAGGTACTTGTGCCTTATCCCAATAAAATACTATAACTCAATCACGTGGTTAATTAATAGTATATCTCAACACAATTCACCCTCCTCAATCTCCATTTGTGAAATTTCACTAGATATGTTATTAAAAATGTTAGATTAATAATAATCATTAAACAATATTTACTTAGTTTAAAAAGTTTATTAGATTCGAAAAGAGCAACATACTTGATTACTAAAGTACCAAAAAAGGAGATAATTTTAGTGTCCTTTTTAACCCAATTTAGGATATCACTTAGAATTGATCTTTCAAATTGTAGCACCCATAAAATTTTGAATGTATTTTGATTTAATGGTTGCTTTGTTTCATATTGAGTGTGATATTGAAACTATGTTTAAAATGATGATTTATGTGTTGAAAATAATTTGGAAATGAATTAAAATTAGTATTATAGTAAAAAAAAAAGAAAAAAACTTGAAAGGAAAACCAAACTAGAGCTCATCTCAGGTAGATCATAATATTGTGTAATTAAAGCATCAATGTTAAGGTGAAGTCATGCCCCGAATAGAAATGACAATTTGAGACATGGAAAAACAAGACAAGGCAAAATCTAAAGGGGCAGACTTCGATTTGGCTTAAAGGTTAAAACCTAACCATTAATATTGTGAAGATTAAGTATATACTTATGTGTTAGCATGATATATTTCGAGAATATGTGAAACAAACTCAATTCCAACACAACCACTATTATATATATATATATTTATATTTATTGTCAAATGCAAGTTACTGCTAGAATATGCACTACAAAGTAATAATACATTAACTAAGGAGAGATTAACATAGAAGAAGGTAACTAGAAGGGGATGAAATACAAGAACAGAGAATAACTGACAGCCAAAGCTTGACATAATTTGCCTAACGTTCTACTAACTCCTAGTCCTTTTTAATAAATGGTAATTGAGTCTGAATCCCAAATAAGACTCTCTAATAATTTACTCGGCCCAATAATTGTTAAAATCGGCCTCATTCACCATTCCGGTCCATAGGCACTTACAAAGTCATCTAGGTTTACAACAATATGAGTTAAATTCTAGTTTACGAAATATATCTATGATTAATTACCCACCACTAAGCCTTCAAATTTGGGTTGTGATATTTTATTTCCACTCCCTTTACTACTTATATCAAGCATTTAATCCTAAATTTGTGGGTTGCTAAGATTTTACACCCTAAAAGTTTTTTAATTGCTAGATTTTAACCCAATCATTTTAAAAAAAAATTAGTTCACTTTGCAAGTTAAATATTGTCTAAGCAAACATTTATGTTAAAATATTGGATTAATTATTTTGAATTTAAGGGGAACTGTGATGTAAAACTTAAATCAGAAAAAAAATGGATTAGTCTAGATACTCATTAAATTTAGTCAAAATTAAATTTATTAGTAATTTGTTATTCATTAATTATGACCCTGGCTATAATATTAAAATCTTAATTGTAACTTTTCAAATTAATTTTTTTTTCCACCTATATAAACACAACACCAAAACATTAGTATAACACCAAGCATTAATCATTTTTTTTTTACATTACTAAAAATAATGTTGATGAAAAATTCATTCATCTTCATTTTGGTAGCTATTTTGATAATATTTCTAAATGAATTTAGCAACCCTATTAGAGCTTCTTCAAATTCTAATTTTGTTTACATAGATGGTACTCATTTTGCATTAGAAGGAAAACCATTTTATTTAAATGGATTTAATTCTTATTGGCTAATGTATATGGCTTCTGATCCATCAACAAGAAATAAAGTTACAAATATATTTCAACAAGCTTCTAAATATAAGATGAATGTTGCTAGAACTTGGGCTTTTGCTGATGGTGGTTCTAAACCTTTACAATCTGCACCTGGTGTCTATAACGAGCAAATGTTTGAGGTAATTTAATAAAGGTTAAATTTTTGTTTTTTTTTTCTATTTGTTTCATAGAGAAATGAATCCTTCGTATGAGAACTGCTATTGAAATGGTATTTCTCTATAGTTCGTTATCTCTTTTTAATAATTTATAATACGAGTATAGAAGATATTTTTTTCAACATTTTCTACATATGTATGGCACTTTGATTTAATTATTTTGTTGTTTTTCCAAGCTCTCTCTAATGCTTTTTTAAATTTTTTTAACTAAAATTAATTAATTTCATTTATGTCTCTTTTTATATTGTTGCAAATGTTAAAACCATTTCTGAAATTCTAACATTTTTTTTATGGTTTGGTCATTGCATAAAATATTTTAGGGTTTTTGGATCAAAATTAACTTTTAATTAATTATAATTAAAATTGAGTTTTTATCATTTTCTATTAAAAACGTGTAATTATAACTATTGGATCATGTTTTCCTAAGTTTGGTTATAATTAATTATATTCTTGTAATATCATTTTATTGTAAAGAATCAAATTTAATAAAATCTCATTTATTTGATCAGAAAATTGTAACTCTCTCTTAATTATGATTATTCATTTGGTTTATTTAGTCAAACTAAAGTATTCAAATCAATTTATTAATTTTATTATCATCACATTTATTTCCTTTATGACTTTCAATAAAATAATTAACTATGCACTTTTTAAGCTTTTAATTATTTATTTATTTTTGTTTATTTAGGGATTGGATTTTGTGATATCAGAAGCCAAGAATTATGGAATTCACTTAATTCTTTCATTAGTTGATAATTTTGAAGCTTTTGGAGGAAAAAAACAATATGTAGCATGGGCAGTGCAAAAAGGGCAAAAATTAACAAGTGATGATGATTTCTTCACTAATCCTATGGTCAAAGAATTCTACAAAAATTATATCAAGGTAAATAAATTAATAATAAGATTTTTTTACTTATATGTTTTATGCAATTATTACATTACATGGAGCTGTCAGCTAAACAGATCTTTAAAGAGCAGTTACTGATTCACGTGAACTCAATAATTTAATTCAGCACACGTATAATATGTTTGACTATGAACTCATTTATTATTATAGTATTTATGAACTTAATTTTACAAGTTATTATTTTGTTTTTTATATATAGGATGTGCTTACAAGAGTTAATAAAATAACCAATGTGGCATATAAAGATGATCCAACAATTCTTTCATGGGAATTAATAAATGAGCCTCGTTGCCCATCTGACCTCTCTGGAAAAACATTACAGGTAATACAATATTTAGTCGATTGATAAAAAATAATTACATTTTCTAGTTATATTTTTACTTTTATCTTTGAAAATGATTTTTTTTTAAAATAACTTTTATCGTACCTAACGAAGTCGGGAAAAAATATGAATTGCATTATGCCACAAGAGATCAAGGTATGAATATATAGTAAGATATAATGTGTATTGATTAACTATGATTTGGCAGAAAATGTATAATGTATTCATTGAATTGGTATAAACACGTGTGTGAATATATAGTACAATATACCTTCTAAGATTTCCTATATAGTTTATATTAAATAATAATTATTTTTCTGTTTTGTTGGACGTATATTTTGTAGAATTGGATTACAGAAATGGCTGGACATTTGAGATCAATAGATACAAATCATCTCTTGGAGATTGGACTTGAAGGATTTTATGGGAATGACAAGAAACAATATAACCCTAATTCTATCAATTATGGGACTGATTTTATCTCCAACAATCAAATTCAAGGAATTGATTTTACCACAATTCATATTTACCCTGATCAATGGTACATAATTTCTAATCACCTCTTCCTTCATTTATATACAATTTTGCACCCTCTCATTATCATTTTGTGAATTTTTACACTCATATTCGGTACGAAGAAAAATATTTGCCGAGAAATATAATTGAATTTCAGGTTGATGTCAGTAAAAATTAAGTGAAATATTTTTATATTTCATCTCTTTAACAAATTTAGTAATGAGCATAACAGCCATATTGTCCCATTGGAGAAAGAACCCATGATTAGGCGGTTTTCAGAAATTTCTACTTTCAACGAAATCTTTGAATTTCTTATTTGATTTTTACTATGTTCAACTTTATGTGTTCCTTTATCCGTACATAAATGGCTATAAAATAGTTTCTCTTAGTTGTAAATGTTGAGGCATAACAACCCTATTGTCCCAATGGAGAGAAGAACCTATGATTTAGCTTACAAAATCTTTGAATTTCTTAATTACTATGTTCAACTTTATGTATTCCTCTATCTGTAGAATGTACAAAAATGGTTATAACAGAGTTTCTCTTAGTCGTAAATGTTGAGGCATAGTACACGATGCAATAACGTTTGTACCCTTAATTGGGCCTTTTGGACTACAGGTTACCAGGTTCAACTTCAGAGGCCCAAGACAATTGGGCTTCACAATGGATCCAAGCCCATATAGATGACTCCAAATTGTTGAAAAAGCCCATATTAATTGGAGAATTTGGCAAATCTTCAAATACCACAGGATACAATATTGAAATGAGAGATAATTATTTTGGAAAAATATATGGAAACATTTTTAATTGTGCCAAAGATGGAGGCCCATGTAGTGGTGGGCTTTTTTGGCAATTATTGGATCAAGGAATGGAAAATTATGGTGATGGTTATGAAGTGGTTTTGCAAGCAAGCCCATCAACTGATAGAGTTATACTCTTACAATCTCTTAGGCTCTCTAAGCTATCATAGTAACAAAAAAAAATAGATTAACGTTGTTATAATATTTTAATATTATTCAAACATCAAGATTATTGTAATTTATCTAGCTTTGATTATCTTTGTCAAAGATAAAATTGAGTTTATTGAAAAAATCTATAAAGAGTTGTTTGAGATTTTAAAGATCTTTCTCTTGTTGTATTTGACTTATTTGTTGTATGTTGCGTAGAGAATAGACTTAATACATCGACAGTCCTTAAAGTTTGTGATCTTTAGAGTAATGTTGCTACCTTGTCTACCTTCCATGTGTGTGTAAATTTCATATATGGCATATATTATAGTACTATTTTCAAGCTATAGCAGTAGATTTAGATTTTCAAGCTATAGTATTAAAAATTTCAGGTTATAACAAATTCACAAAAAAAAGAAATATTTTATTAATTGGAAAAAACTTAAAAAATAAATAAAAAGATAAACAAATTTTTAAAAAAAATGGAATTAGAAATAATAAAGTAAAAAACTGAAATTGTGGCATGTAATTTAATTTGAACTTATTGTAACAATATCTTTTATCCTTAATTCACTCAAAATCAGTTAAAATAAAATAAAAAATCAGATCATATCCTTTTTTTCTTCAACGTTTCTCTCTCTTAATTCTTCAGCCAAAAAATTACCAGAATCGAGTAATTGAAGGTTTTTTTCATTGAAAAAAATTGATTTTATTGAGATGCACAATTACGTATCAATTCTAATTAAACATGGTGGAAGATGGAATCCTTCGGGTTAGTATTTATTATTGTTTAGTGTTTGTTTTTAAATTACATTGAAATGAGAAAAAAAAAATATTAAACTGTAAATCATCTCTATGTTTAAGATGATATCAGTACTTGTTAACTGTTGTGAAATGTATAATATTAGTGATTTTCTGTTTTTGTGATTGTTTTGTGTATTTTTTTTTCTTAAAGTATAAAGTAATTGTATATTTATGAATGAATTTAATAGAATAATTGGAAAGAAATTTATAAGAAAATGTGTTTCGTAAGATGTAAAAAAAGTTATTTGAATTTTTGACGAATTGTATAACAAGTGTTTTAAGTTGGTATTAAATTATAAATTTTAGTGTGTTATATTAGATGTTGTCATTTCTGAAGTAATTAGTGAGTTAGAAATGAATTATTTGGTACGATAAGATATAGATATTTGTAATGTATGATTATTTG
>JAJOOO010010505.1:0-12822 GCA_029582685.1 Solanum piurae
CAAATTAATAATTTTTCTATTTTATTTTTTAAAAGAAATGGTCACTTTAAATATGTAAAGTTATTTTAATATTATTTATATTATATAAGATTATTAATTATGTCTCTAATATTTGTAATTATTTTCTAAGTAATATAACATCTAAAACATTATTGATAAGTATACTACTTCCATCCCGAAATAACAATTTTTCTAATTTAATTTTAATTTTTTTTTGTCATTTAAATATGTAATTTAGATTATAATTAATTTTCATTATGAAGTATGCACAAAAATTATTAAACTACACTTTTTAAAGAGTATGCAAATATTTGATGCAATAGTTTAAAATGGAATAGGGGAAGTAAATTAGTACACGAAATAATTGGACACAAGATGAAATTGTTAATTTAAATAATTTTTAGCTACACATAAAAAATAAGGACAAAAAATGTTTATTTTGAACTCCGTAATACATTAATAGAACATTCATGAGTAGGGGTGTGCAAAAATCGAACCAACTAATAAAAGTGTTATTGGGTTAACGAGTTTTTAATGGTTTTATAAAAAAAATTATTGGGTTATCGGTTCGGTATTGGTTTTTAATATTGGGTTATTGGGTAAATCGATAACCCATTAAGACTAGTAATTTACTACTTTTACTTTTACTTGTATATAAATATTATATATTAATCTTAATACCTTAGTAGTTACTATCTTTGTCATTTAGCCTTCAATTCACACTTCACAATAGCTTTGAGCATAATTTCACATTATAAAAAACGTTAAAATCTAAAGTAAGAACCATATTCCTCTTAATTTCTCTTTGTGTTACGCTTGTATAGTTCTTTTCATCTTTGTTATTATTGTTTCTATTTTATGAGCATTTGTACATTATTGTGTTTTCGCATCAAATTTATTAGAAAAGTCATATATTTGTTTTATAAATATTTTCTTATTGGTTAAACCGAAAACCGAACCATTAAGGACCAAAACCGATAAAAAATATATTATGATTTGGTTATTGGTTTAACATATTTAAAAACTAAAAACTGATAATACATAAAATCGAATTACCAATGCACACCGCTATTCATGAGAGTAACCTAATAGTCTTAAAAGTTGAGTATTTATGTAAAATTTAAAATAAATTTTACGATAATACAATATTTATGATGCAATTATATTTCATCAATGAGTTCATTTTTATTTGAATTGTTCGTTAATATGTATTATATATAATATTTATTGCAATTTATGTTATTTAGAAATTTAGAATAAAATATAATTTTATATTAATGAAGAATTTGAAAAAAAAATAAAAATTGTATTACGTAAAGATTATAGAGTGATTATTTGCAAAAAGAAGAAGTGATTTATAATATGAAATAACAAAATAAGAATGAAATATAAATAATAATATAATATTGAGGAGAGAGAAAAAGATTCATTTTTTAGAGAGTAAAATAGAGAATTGAATTGGAGTTGATTATCTGAAAAAATAGAGAACTCTATATTTGGAGAGTAAAATAGAGGATTGGGTTGGAGATGCCCTAAGGGCACTCGCCAAATCAGTGCACCAAATCGACTTTTGTGTTTTAAAGTGCACAAGCAAATATATAATCCTTATATATATACGCATATTTTTTCCAAGTTAACGAGCACATATGCAACTTATTCTTCCAAGAGAGGGATCTAAATGTTGCTGAAAGTTAACGACCACACGCCATATAAGACGTGAACTGCCATATAAAGACGTCACATAAGACACGTGTATCTACTTATTCAACTTTTTAACAGTTTAAGTTCTACATGTGTACACTCAAACTTAAAAGATATAAATAAGGAAAAACTGTCATCCCAATCAATACAATTGGGATGCCTTGGACCCGACATGTCACTTGAAAAGAGTAACATAAAGATCAGAATTTGGGTATAGTCAATACTCCCAAATAAAAAGAGAATTGATCTATGGTCGATTTCGTAACAAATCAAATAAAGAGAAATTTTTATTTGTACCTTATAAAAAAAGCTTTTTATTTTGTATAATGAACCATTTCTCTTCTTTTTGTGGAAAGAAATTACATTCAAGTAAGCAAATATGTCATGGTTCCAGGAGTCTATCTATCTCGTATAGACTTTAAGGACATGGTGACCTAACCATCCAGGTGAAGTCGAGACCTAAACGATCGAATGGAATAATAAATAGACAAGTAAATCCCTTATGGATTTCAAGATATTCCTTTAATAATGAAGCGTAAAGAAATTTATATCAGTTGAGGTCAAATTAAATACGTGGACATTTGAGTTCATTGGTTTGTACACAACATTCAATTATTTTCCTAATAGACCAATCCATTATTAAAAAATCAAAAATTTGATGACATCTCTTTTTGTACCACCTCAGCATTTCACCTTTGATTTTTTATTAAAGGGAGAGTAAAGATTCCTCCTTTCATCTGAAAAAGAAGAGAAATGCAGAGTCTGCCTTAAAGGGAAACAATTTCTAGTAGAATTTAATCAGAATCCAGCTGTATTACCCCTTTTCCTTCAAGCATCCTTTGACCAGACAAACCCCTCCCACGTAACGTAACGACGAAATCAGAATTTTTATTAAAATTATTCAAAAAATTTATAATTTTTTGTTTTTATTATTGTGTATTGTATTTTGATTATCATACTATTTTATTGTTGTTATTGTTTCTTTATTTTTTTAGACTTTATACTGATTTTCTTATTAACAATTATGCTTTCTTTATTATTATTTTTTTCTTTTACTTGGGTTTGATGTGTGTGAGCTGAGGATCTCTTAGAAACTACATTTCTACCTTCTTGAGATAGTGGTAAAAAGTCTGTTTATGCTCTATCTTTTTCAGTCTCCACCTAATAAGATTTTACTGAGTATATTATTATTGTATTTAAAGAGTTCAAAACATGAAAAGTAAATAAAAAAATTAAAAATATTTAATATATAAATAATATTATAATTTTATACCGAAAAGAATTTGAATGAACCTCTCGATTTTATTTGTGTTTGTTGTCCCTGCCGCCACCTCCTATATAATCTAAAACCCCTTCTATACTAAAGGATAAAGTGAGATAAAATTAATATTGTATTTTGGTTGGCAGAAATTTATTTGGGATACCATATATTATTAATTAAATGCAATATAAATTTTATCAGAGATTTAATCATTGAATATTTTACTTTATCCTATTTAATTTGAGATTATTTTATGTTCGCATATCAAATGATTCTTGAAATTATTACTCCCTTCGTGTTAATTTATTTGTCTATCTTTTATTTATTTTCTAATTCTTTAATTCTAACTTTTCCTATCATATACGTAAAATTACAAAATTAAATATCATTTTATTATTTTTCATTTTTTATGTTAAATTAAAATCAGACGAATAAATTGAAACGAGGGATATAGTACTTTGGTCAAAGGTCAAAACCTGCATGTTTCTTAACAATCTGGAATCCTTTCAATTCTATCTCTGTCCACATAAAAATCTGGTCTTTTGTCATTCTCTGCTATTTATTTTACTCCTACATTAAAATAGTACTAGTAAAAACAGAGCACGTATTTTCACTTAATTCATCCTTTTCCGCAACAAAACAAATTCATTTAAACATAGTAATGATGAACAATAATATAATCTATTTGAACATAGCATATAGTTAATATAATATATAACAATCATCCTAATCAATATGGTGGGATGAATGAAATTTCCTATTATTAACTATCTCCGCGATTTGAAACTCTTGATCTTAGAACATCAATTTACCCTTTTAGAACTATGCGTATTTAAATTAGTCGAGCTAATTAGTTTCGAAAACTGGTAAACAATGTAACGGCTACTACATCTGTTCCCGCTCTTTCCATTTTCCCTCTCTCTGTTTTTTCAGTCATAACTATTTCTTAATACAGTATAAATATACTGCTCTGCTCTGCATATTACCCATTCAAAAAAATAATCTTCATCTTCTTCATTTCTCTGCAATTTTCGATCCAAAAAAAATGCCGAAAGTCGATGCTCTCCGTCGATTTCTCCTCCCCTGTTTCAATTCAACACCCACATCGCCAGCACCACCGGCGCCGCTCACAATCTCCACCAAAAAACGCCTGAGTACCTCCCTGCGTGACGATCTCGACGACCCAAAACAAGAAAAGAAATTCGAAGAAGATCAAGAAGATTCATACCCAACAACCCCAATCAGCACTACAAACACCACGACCAGCACCTCCGGCGCCGCAATTTCACTCTCAGCTCCGCCGCGTTCTTCTAAAACAATGGTAATCGGAACAATCTTCGGCCAACGCCGCGGTGGACATGTATGGTTCTGCGTACAACACGATCGTCTCAACACGAAGCCTTCACTTCTTCTAGAACTTTCCATTCCAACCACAACCCTTATTCAAGAAATGCGATGTGGATTAGTCCGAATTGCTCTTGAATCATCGGATTCGGAGCTGAATCGTTGCCCGCTCCATTCAATTCCAATGTGGACTCTGTTCTGTAATGGGAGAAAAATCGGGTTTGCGGTTCGGAGACGGGCGACCCAACAGACCCGAATCATGCTGAAGACGATGCAGTCAATGACAGTCGGGGCGGGTGTAATTCCGTCGGGTTTGGTTTCGGGTACCGAATCTGAAGAAGTGTTGTATATGAGAGCCAACTATGAGTGTATTATTGGTGGTGCGGATTCGGAGTCTTTTCATTTGATTAACCCGGATGAAGGTCCGGGTCAAGAATTCAGTATCTTTTTGCTTCGATCCAAATAAGGATGTAAACCGTAGACGACTGACTTTGAAAGAGGAAATTAGAAAATTTCGAGTTTTCTGATTTTATATTTTTGGTCAAAAAGGGTTCTAAGTTTTAATTATTCCTTTTTAGTTCTTTATTTTTTCAAGATTAGCTTAATCTTTAGTTTAGGTCATTTTTTTAGAACTTTTTGGTGCATGAGAATCTTTAGCACAAGAAATGTATGAAAAAAGTAGTATTTTCTACCTTCTTTTTTTTTTTGGAAGTTTTGGCATATAGGATATTATATTCTTCTTGTATGATGTTAATTCCAATATGATAGAAGAAATGAGTTCCTTCTTTTGCTACTTGTTGTTCTTTTTATTATGAATATTATTGCAAGATAATTTATAATTAATCATATAGTATGGATTCCTCATAATTTGTTGAAAAAGATTATTTAATATATACTTAAGTGATCAGTCTGATTCTTATTCAAGTATATGATTGATATCTTCAATTATCTTCAGATTTTGTGTGGTAGGGAATAATATAAGTAATAGCATATTTATGGTATCATTAAAGTAGAAAGGTGAGGTTAGAATTTGAAAGAAGCTATACTAGGACAAATCTTCAAGGATCCCATGGTGTAGACATATCTTGTTGCATTCTAAATGTATATCAACAAAAACATTTGAACTATTCAAGGTGATAATAGGGTATCATCCCTCGAATCTCGATATCACTTAAAAAAAATATAAGTTTTGAGTCAAATAAAAAAAAAATAGTAAAAGATCGTAAAATTCAATCAGTGTTGATTTGCTATCTTATGCGGGTCAAATCAAAATCAGACACACCAATTAAATAAAAAGTATTGTTTGTAGACTAGAGTACGTACCTTTAAACATGAGAATGCACATAGGATTAATGAGCATGACAACCTTGATCCCTGCTCAATAGTGACAATCTAATCCTTGGGTAGTTTGGTAGAGTGTATTAATAAAAATAATGCTTATATTATCTTTGTGTATTAGTAGTATTTTGTTTGATACTTTTTTTTTTATGCTACATATAACTAGTGCAAGTATTAGTTGCACATTCTTTTGTGTATTGACAAATATATTATTACTATCATGGTTTTTAAGTATTAGTAATGCAAATGATTTAATATCTGCATTAGCATATTTAAAGACCAAATTACCCCTCAAAATCATTTTTACATCTTTTCCACCATAATTGTAGAGGATACTTTTGTAAATAAATATTTTTATACAATATTTTTTTTTTTAATACACCAAACCAAATAATATATAAAAAAATATTTTTATACAAACTACCAAACAAAACAAATGTTTCAACTGTAGTTTTTCTTTTGACCTGAAGACTGGGGAATCTTGAAATGAGCTTTATTTGCTATTAAGTGGCTGGCTTCCATGTGTCACTTCCCTGTTTGGTTAACTTGAGTTGTGTACTGTACTGGTCCCTTCTTGTGGTGCCACTTCTTATCTTAATTAGAACCATTCCAAGTTTTGAGTGCTCTTTTTAACTATTCTACCTCATCTTCAAATGTATAGTTGACCACTTCCATCTCCAAGTCACAATTACTCAATTATTAGCTTTGAAACACACCAAACATACTGCCAACTTTCTACTCATTCATCATAATACAAAGAGATAATCAAACTTTAGTTCTCAACCATAGTTATATTTGAAGTTGTCTTCTTTTTGCTCTTAAAGAGTTTGAGGAGAGAGTGTTTTTGCGTCTTCGACTTTAAAGAATTGTTCGAAATATAAATAATAAATTACCATCTTTATTTTACATCATTATCAACTAACATTATCCACAACGTTAACCATCATCCTTAGTCGTAACGTTGTTGACGCCAATCGTCATAATGTTATCGTTATCGTTAGTCACTATTTACGATCATTACCATAACAATCACTATATGTCACACTTATATATATCGTCAATGAATCCTATCATATGAGTATCCATCATTGTTACCTATTACTATCGTCCATCACAATTATCAATTGTCATCACCAACTACCATTACCATTACTATCCATCACTATTACAACATTGTTACCCCCAGTACTATATAATTATCTTAGAATATTTAGTTGATAGAGTACAAGATTAATCAACACCGATTGAATTTTATATTAAAATTCTAAGTCAATACAATATGTTTCGATATTGATAAAACAAAATGTCTTATTTAGTATAAAATATGTTAATATTTAAATATGTATTTAAATTTCAACGACTCAATCTTAATACATATTTTAATAAAAACAATTGGCATGGGTTTCCATAAGTACTTTTATAAACCTTAGCTTAGAGTTAATATAAGTTGTAAATAAATGGAATCTCATAATTTTTTAAGCTTTGGAAGCATCTTGGGGGAATCACATATTTTCAGAAAATAGGACATTTTCATTTTGATTTGATGAAGAATAGTAAAAGGACTCCATGTTTAAACTAATTAATTAAACATTTGGAAAAAGTTTTTTGTAATTAATTATATTCTTGTCTAATCTAAGGATATATAAAGCAAAAAGCATCCAAATATGCATCACCGAAAGGATCGTAATAAGAATCAATTATATCTGTTCTTAGTGTAAAAGTGGACAGAAAGAATATGCTAGAGTTAGAAGCTTTGATGGTCATTCGATTTTGAGTAATTTATTATTATAGATAATTAATTTAATTTTATTATAAAAAAGTCATTCAACTTTGTTTTGTTTTTTTTAGGTCATTAGTCTCAAGAATATTATTTTTGATATCTATTTAATGATTTCACAATTACAATTTTTTAGAAAAAAATATATTAAAATTAATATTTAATTATTGGATTCTCAATCTATTTTTTCTTCTTCTTGTTATTCTTCATTAATCAAATTTAATAAGGTGTTGTTTTGACGGTAAATATATGTTATGAGATATATTTAAATTTATTCTTCCCTTTTCCAGCGCAAATTATAAGCTTTTCATCGAAAAATCACTCTCAAATGTCGAAAAAACTTCTATAGTTCAATCATTATTATCCCTAGTTATATATCAACCATTGTTAGTCATTATTATCTCCAATTAATTTCTCTATTATTATAAAAGTTCAATCATCTCAATTCTCACCAACTATGATATACACTCTCTATGTTGATGATGAACTATATATAGACAAATATATCCATTGTCAAACGATATATTTTTCTACTCAACTAAATCATTTGTCAATAATTGGCCACTTGATATATATATAGGTTAGTCTACTATTTGGTTAAAAAAGTTATCAAAATAAGTAATCATTTATTATAGTATATCATAATCATATGAGAGACCCCATGAATGAGTTTGAGATAAAGTAATAGTACTCAAAGTATTATTATTTGGCTATAAAAAGTAATTAAATAAATTATAATAAGGGACTTAACATGATCTATACAAGTTTGAGAACAAGTAATAATTGTACAAAGCACTTCCTTAGACAAGTTATGGGTTAATAATCATTATTGGTACATAACTAATTAGATCATATGATACTTGGAAAAAAATTTAGATCATGTGACCAAGTAATCAGTCCTTATGTAATAATGTCTCACAAATTAGTATTCCTTAAAATAATAATAACATGTAACCAATTACTTGTGATTACCATATAAGCTATGGTCCTCAAAGGTACTATTTTAAAATAACAATATATCATCGAAGTTTTGGTGAGTAGAGTAACCAAATACTTTAGATGGTGGCATCTAGTAGTCGTAGATAGTCAATTAGTGACGTACAAGATGATTGGAAAACCTTTGTCACAAAACAAAAAGAAAGAAATCAAACAAAAATATGCAAAATCTTAGTGTTGATTAAATTTAAGGACTTTTCTTAAGGTTTAATTTTGGGTCGTCAATTTTGTTATGCCGTCCTTTAAGTCATGCATTACTTTGCAAAACCCTAGTCATGTTCTAGGCAGGGGCGGACCCACATAGGGCTGCCCGGGTGCTCGAGCATCTATTAAGCTCGTATCGAACTATATATATTTATATCAAAATTAAGGCAGTATCGTATAAAAAAAGGCGAGCACCCAATAAATAAATGTATTAGTTGGTGCGGTGATTGTAAATTGGTTCCCAAGGTCTTATACTGCTTAAATGCCCAGGTTCAATTCCCTGTAGTGGCATTCGTATTTTTTTAAAATCAGCTCTTTTCTTTCTACATTTTCTTTATTCCCTTTTCACGAATTGTCCTATTTCTAATTTTTCTAAAACAAAATTCTTTTTTCAAGATAATTTTTATTCTAATTTTTCTTATTGATTTTTTTCGCTATCTTATATAAATAGAATTATCTTTCTTATGACAAGTGTTAAATTTATACATTTATATTTTATGATTGATAGCTTAAAAAGTAACCACGATCTTAAAATCTTGAATCGGTCATGCTCATGTCTATTATGTAACTTAATCTCCAAAAAATATAAATGGTCATGATCTTCCATGTCTATTAACTTTTTCTTTCTCATCCGTCTAATTAGGAAAAATAAAAGGGAAGAAAAAAAACAATCTGTTCTAGCGCCTTTATTTCAGTTTTCCAATTCAAAAGCGAAAAAGTCTTCCTTCTCACTGGTTTGCCTTTTTGGTAACTACAATTGTTTGTGAAGGTATATTATTTCTCCTCCTTTTTTTCTTGAACCAATCCAAATATTCCGATTGTTTATTGCATTGAATTGAAAAAAAATAACGCCTATGTTGACGAATTTTAGCTCGCAATTACGCTCTTTGGTTGATATAAGTTAAAAATAGTGAGCACCCATAGCCATAAATTCCTGAATCCGCCACTGATTCTAGGAGACCTAATTTGATTTTTTTAAAAAAATACATAATCCAAAATCAACAAGGTTATTCATAAGTTATTCATTGTGCACTAATAGTAAATGAAAGTTTTTATCATGACTCTTGCACTTCTTTCATACTATTTTGAAAAATGATCTTCTTGAGTCTAGAATCTATCAGAACTAACATCATTATCTGTATATAACACATCTTTTTCGAACCCCACTTATGAGATCAAATTGAGCATACTGTGTTGTTGAAAGTTTATAATACATGAGTTGTAGCAATATAATCCCACATGCAAATTGAGATTTTTCACACTGTTAGTGAGGTAAAGATAATCTGCATCCCAAGGACTAGATCCAGTAAATTAGAAATTTATCTAAACCTCAGGATGCAGATTACCATTAGCCTAACACAGTATTAATGATAATGATAATAATAACGATGATATTCAAAACAAGAGGAATTTAAGAAAGAAAGGAAGTAAAGAGAGGATCGAAATAGCTAAACTAGTTTCTTGTGAGAAGTGATGATGAACAAATTAAGCATGAGAAGCAATAATTTATAGTGCCTCAATAAAGTGGACATATAATAAAATTATGTCAAGTATAAGGTTGGTATAATAATATAAATATATACTCCTATATGATTAAGGTGCTGTCACCAAGAAGGCTGGAATATATCATTTTGTGTTGATGATTCTGTTCCTTTTTAAAGCCAATGATAAGATGGGAACCTTTCTTTCCTCAGACAATGATGTCTCTTCCTCATAGACTAGCTTTTAAGATTGGAAAATTAATAAAGTGTTATGAAATAATAATAAAATATCAAGATAATAAGAGTATAATACGAAAAAGAGATTTTATTTTTCTTCAAATTGATGTATAGATAAATTGAATTAACTCTCTATTTATAAAAGAAAAGAAGCGTTGTTGCAAGGCGCGCTCTTCAAAAGTTGTTGACGAGTTGTCTAGTGTTGAACTATTTGCAGGAAACTGTTGCAAATCTTTTTAGGATGCAAGTTTATTCAGTAAATTATATATGAACATTCACAATACAATCTATTTATAACATAAAGATTATTAAAAAATTATTGCCTTAAATTACTTCTAACTAATCAATAATACAATTACTTTTAGCTTATTAGTACTTCTAATTAATTCCTATTTAAAAAAAAAAAAAACACTAGTCAATTTAACTCCATCTGATTAAGCTTGTTCACACGATATGGTAGAATTTGTAGCATCTTTGAATTCAAGAGGAATGTACATGTGGGGTCTTTTAGGGTGAATATTATTGTGAAAGAGAATATAATGAGATGCATTCTATCTGATTAATTTTTATCATATTCTTATAATTTGCTGGTGTATAAGTCGCACATTATTACATTGTCCTTAATTTGCTTATTATAAGTTGGGAAATGTCATGACCATGCCGATAACGATAATAGATCGAGTGATATTTTACACGTGAGGTTTGAGGAGGGTAGAAAGTACATAGACTATATTATTATTCCGTAGAGATAGATAGAATGTTTTCAAAAGATCTTCGGTTCATCAGGTGCAACAAATCCAGGTACAAATAGGAGAAGAAGACATTGAAGAAAATATAGCAAGTAATAGGAAACAATGCAAAGTCAATCACAAGATCGCAAAAACAATAACAAAATAGCGTAATCATCAAAACACAATAAACAATTAAAGTAAGAGAGATAATGAAAAATTACTAAACAATGATAAATACCAAAAGAAGAGCTACATAAAACAACTAGTATATATAATGACAAACACCAACCACCTTAAGCAAGCCAACACTACCTTGCCTACTAACCTTTTATATTCATGTGTCCTACAAACCTTCCTATCTAAGGTCATGTACTCGATAATTTGAAACTCTGTCATATCTTGTCTTATCACTTCTCCCTAATACTTCTTTGGTTAATCTCTGTCTCTCCTCGTACCTTCTATATAACCAACCTCTCACGCCTCCTCATGTCTGATACACTAACGCATCTTCTCTTCACGTGTCTAAATCATCTCAATCTCGTTTCCCTCCCCTTATCTACCACATAAATAGGTGACTTCCTACTTAGGGGATCTTTAAGTCGCATCATCTTTAATTTTCCATTTCTTGTTTACAAATTATCTTGTGATTAAGGATATGAAGTGAAAGTGTCGACATGTGTCGTTACATCTGATATTGATGGTTAGAAATTTGACTTCCTTTTTTTTTTTATAAAGAAAAAGAAGAATATAGAACAATGGAATAAGGCCCTTCTGAGGTCCTTTCAGTCCATTTTAAGAAGATATCAATTTATTTTATCTTTATAAATATTTTTTTCGATTCATATTTTATAATGTTTTTAGTTTGGATACATTCTTCTAAGAAATTTACTTACCCTTAAAATGTGAGTGATATTTTTCACTAAATTACTCTACTAAATTGAAGGAGTGTCTAATGCCTATTTAATATGGTTTTTTGATAATAAAATTAAAACCTATATATCTAAATAAGGATAAATTGAAAATAATAATAATAATAATAATAATAACACCCCGTCAAGAAATTAAATAAAAATGTTTTGCTTCACGCTATCACCTTTTAAAACACTAAACCTAATAGGGAAAATTCCCACTTCCCAATAAGCAATGTTCTTGAAATTAAACTAATCAGAATATCTCAAGGTTTATTCCAACCCCTAATTTTGTTTTCCAAAAGAAAAAATTGAAATGTGATATGATGATAAAAAATCATAATTAATAAAATTGTTGTCATGTGATCTGGAAATCAGGAATTTGCACTTTAAAAACAGTTTCTTGCAGAAAGGCTCCGTCTGTCTGAACCCCACACATAGCGGAAGCTTAATATAACAAGCAAAAGGAATAGAGGATTGCAAGATGAACTTGTAATCTTATTCAAATATCTTCCATAAATTGACCTCTTTGAAATACTAAGATACAACACAAGTAATTTTGACTGTCAACAAGAATTCAAGAATCAAATGGTCTGTATACACAAATTGCTTTTTGCAAGAAGCAACCAAATGAACAATAAGAACAAACTTATAGTCCTCTTTGACTACAATTGCCAAACAGTATTGTGATATACTCCACTGGTCCTTACAACAATATCATGAAAGGATAAGCCTAATCTTAGCCAAAAGCAAGCACTAGATGAAATGGGAAAGAGATGAGATAAAAAAGTTCCCACAAACAAAACTGTATGGATGATACAATCATCTAAGATGGTAAAAGGTA
>JAJOOO010010506.1:0-10720 GCA_029582685.1 Solanum piurae
TCAAGTTCGCAGGTTGAGAACCAATGAGGTAGCATTAGTCAAGGTCTTATGGAGGAATTAGTTTGTTTAGGAAGCTATTTGGGAGGCTGAGGAGGATATGAAGAAGAGATACCCACATCTCTTTCCTTCCGAATCAATTCCAGAGCAAGGTAATAACTTCTTATCACTAATTCTTTAAATTGATATGTAGAGTTATGTTAATTGCTTGTTGGGTGTTTGAGATGGATGTTAAATATTTTTCCCACCCATGTTTCTGCTTAGGGTAATCTCATTCGAGGATGAATGTTCCTAAGGGGGAGATATTGTAACATCCCACCTTAAAAAATGCTAAAGATAGAAAGCACTAATTTGGAAATAGTTAAATTGAGATTTGGGCAAGTTAGTCTCCCATTGTGAGTTTTGGGACAACTTTAAATGACCATAACTTATAACACAATATGAGTTAGGTGGCCTATAAGATATCAAATGGAATATATCTGAATGCTCTTTCCAGTGCCACCTAGTTTGCTAAAATTTGAGTTTGAATGAGGGAGATATGCACGTTTGAGTTTAGCCTATCCACTTACGGAAATTTACTCTAATTAATGAGGGGTATTTTACTGTTTTCCTTAAACCATCATCCCAACTCGTTTTGGTTACCCAAATAGGGGACTAATGTAACACCCTAAATTTTCAAAACCTCTAAAATTACTCGTATCTCCATGGAAAGACAAAAAGGGTGGATAATAAATTAAGAATGATGTGGTATGTCCAATTTTAAGTGTTCAAGTGTTACATCTCAAGTTTTGAAGTTAGGTAAGTGCCAAAATAAAAGTTGGCGGAAGTTATCGTAAGTTCCTTTTGAAAGATTTCTCTGAAATTTGGGTCAAATGTCTCGGATATTTTCTCCCAATCTATAAGGAGTTATGGGGCCCAATACCTATCAAATCGAAGGTCTACAAGTCTAGTTTCCAACGCATCAAACCGTTTGTTCATACGACCTCAGAATAGAGAGTTACTTGCATTTTTGTGGGACTGCGCAAGCAGGCACGTGAGGTGGGGCCCTAGGTCAGTGGAACTTTACATATATCTTTTTCTTCAAACCTTTTCTTCATTTTGAGCTAAGAACCAGCAGAATTAGAGAAACCCATTTCTAGGATCAACTAAAGTGTAGATTTTCTCGAACTAAGTCCTTGACGAAAGTTGTTCTACGCGTTGGGCTCATCATCGTGGTATAATTTATTTTATCGATTTCGTAGCATATCACACTTTAGTGTTGAGACAACAAGGGTTTGGATTTATTTAAAGGTTTTGAGGCGTATTACGAACTTAAGATCGAGTATCGAGAGAGTTATGAGTAAAAGTCGCTAGGTCACATTAATTCAGCGAAAAAGGTATGTTAAGGCAATTCTCTTCTTACGGAATATTTCCTTAAAGCTTAGGAGCAATGTAACTGAGTTGTTATCGTTGTTATACTTGTAGCCATTATTGTTGATTGTTGGCTGCTCGAGTGGATATAATCCTCTCTTATCGGGTTTCTTATTCAGTAGTAGCGTCCCTATGTTGGACACAACTTAGAGGCTATTTGTATAGGTTGCTTATAACTAAATTGCTCGCTTTTAGCTGTTGGATTATTATTGTTGTCCTTTGGGCTATTGTGATTAGCTGAAAGAATGTGATCTATGCCTAGAAAGGCTATGTTCTGCCGAAAGGGCTATATTGACGCCTAGAAGGGCTATGAGTTGCCGACAGGGCTATATTGATGCCTAGAAGGGCTATGAGTTGCCTACATGGCTATATTGAAGCCTAAAAGGGCTATGAGTTGCCTACAGGGCCATGTTGTTGGCTAAGAGGGATATGAGTTGCCTATATGCTATATTAATGCCTAATAGAGCTATGTGCTGCCTACGGGATATACTACTGCCTAATAGGACTAGATGACTGCCTACGGGGCTAGGGGACTACCGATAGGGGTATATAGATTGATTGGCACCTTCTGGGCTTATGGGGGCCTAGGTAGGTGGTCTTGTGTGCTGTTTGTACCTGCCGAACTTATGAGGGCATGTTTAGGTTGTTGTTTTATTATTTTTGATAAGTGTAGATTTAGGAGAAGGTCAGTATGCTTATCTTATTCTTGATTTATTTACCGGATTACTCCAGTATATTAGGACACCTGCTCATAGTCTATTGTCTTTCATACTTTGTACATTATTTTTTACTGACGCCCCATTGCCTAGGGGCGCTGTGTTCATGCATTTAGGTCCCGACAGATGACCCACTAGACCTCCTCACCAGCAGGATTGACCTCTATCCGGTTGGCTAGCCCCTTTTCTCCGGAGCTGCCAGAGTTGGGAGGTTTGTTAGCTTTTGTTGTACATATTTCATGGGTAGGTTTGGGCCCTGTCCCGCCAATCTTTACTACTCTTAGAGGCTTGCAGACTAGTGTGTGGGGTGTATAGCTACGTTGTGGCCATGTTGGCCTAGTTTGTTGGTTTGCTGAAGCTTGTTATTTGTGTGATGCATTGTCTTGATATACCTGCTTTCAGTTTTGGTATAGAGATCATGGTGGCCTCGACGGCCCAATCAGGACTTCTGTGCTAGTTGGCTATTTCTTTATATGAACTTTTGGGAGTAGCTGTTTCTTTTATGGATCTGTTTACAGGGCCTTGACGGCTGAGGGTTTAATTTTAAGGAGAGATATACTTGTTTGTTTTCTTGACTGCGTGTGGCTGCCATGCGCTAGTAGCAAATGGTTCAGCAGGGTCGGCATGAGCTTCAGTTTTGGCATTAGGAGCCAGTTGCGCCCCTTGAATCAGGGGTGTGACAAACTTGGTATCATAGCAAAGTCGTATCCTAGGTAGTCTGCAAGCCGTGTCTAGTAGAGTCTTGTTTATAAATGGGTTGTGCACCACATTCGACAAACAAGAAGCTACTGGACATGTTAGAATGACTATCCTTCTTTTTGCTCACCTCGTGCTATAGAACGGTGTCGTAAGGGTTGAGGTTTCTGACTTATAATTGATATTTGTATGCAGATAGAGATGGCTGACACCAGACAGACCACAACTAGCCAGAGACTGGATACAACTGCAGGCGAGGGAACTGGCAAGGTACCACAGGTGGAGGTAGCCCATTGTGAGACCCAGAGGGAGACATCTTCTCAGTCTCCTATAGCTTCTCCACCACTTCAGGAGCCTTAGAGGGCTACAGAACCCCCAGCTCCACCAGTAGTACCACATCTAGTTCCTCATATTCCACCTGACCAAGATTTCAAGAGTGCAATATGTATGTTAGCACAGTTAGTAGTTGAACAGCGCCAGTCAATTACACCAAATGTTGCCGGACCTTCTGAAGGACCCGAAAGTTCAAGAGTTCGTGAATTTCCTGCCTTGAATCCTCCACAGTTTACAGGGATAGATCGTAGAGAGGACCCTTAACACTTTGTTGATCAGCTTCATAGGATCTTCAGAGTCATGCATGACTCAGCGACAGAGTTAGTTGAGTTAGCAACATTTCGATTACGTGATATTGCAGTATTGTGGTATGAAAGTTGGGAGAGATCTAGGGGAAATTATACATCCCTACCCACTTGGGATAGCTTTACAGAAGCTTTCATAGATCACTATTTACCTCAAGAGATTAGGGATGGCTGGGTGGACCAGTTTCTGAACCTCCGACAGGGTGGCATGAGTGTCCGAGAGTACGGGCTGAGATTTGATTCATTGACTAGAGATGCACCAGCATTTGTTGATACGATGCATGACAGGGTGCGTAGATTTGTGGGAGGGCTTAACTCAGACTATATCGAGGCTTTTTCTACCGCTGCGCTAAATGATAATATGAATATCTCGCAGATTCAGGCCTTTGCATAGGGCATAGAGGATCACCGACATCTACAGTATACTAGTGAGAGGGTCGAGAGAGAGAGACAGAAGAGGGCTAGGCCCGCTGGTTCACCGGGAGATTTTCAGGGTGGTCCCAGACCTCGATATTCTAGTAGGCCACCTAGACCTCCATCACAGCAGTTTCAGGGTAGTAGATTTGATCGTCAGGGCTAGTCAGGTCCAGGTGAGGGTTCACGAGCATCAAACTCTCAGCATTAGAGGGGTTCAGTCCAGGCTAGGACAACACCACCGCGTTGTGCTACTTGCGGTAGGATGCATTTTGGGAGGTGCAGACAGGGTTCCACAAGTTGTTAATCTTGTGGACAGGAGGGGCACGGGTGGAGAAACTACCCAACCATAGGTCAGGGTGGTATTGGTCAGTCGAACAGGTCAGTAGTAGGTTCCTCCTCATCAACACAGTCTACCGGGCATGGACCCTAGACTTCAGCAGGTAGAAGTAGAGGCGGAGGCAGAGAGGGAGCATCTAGTTCTGGTAGTGGACAAAATCGTACATATTCATTAGCCAGCTGACAGGACTCAGAGTCATCACTAGATGTTGTGACAGGTACATTGATTCTTTGCTCCCATTGTGTTTATGCTTTGATAGATCCTGGATCTACTCTATCTTATGTTACTCCATTTATAACGGGAAAGTTATGTATAGTAGCAGAGTCATTAGATCGACCCTTTATTGTATCTACACCAGTTGGTGAGTCTATTATTGCCAGGAGAGTCTATCGAGAGTGCACGGTAGAAATTATCGACCGTCAGACCTCTGCAGACCTGATAGAATTGGAGATGGTTGATTTTGATGTCATTATGGGTATGGACTGGTTGACATCTAGTTATGCTAATGTTGAGTGCCGGACGAAGATGGTTAGATTCCACTTTCTAGGAGAGGCAGTTCTGGAGTGGAAAGGCGATGCAACAACGCCGAAAGGTAGGTTTATTTCCTATCTTAAGGCGAGGATGATGATTACTAAGGGTTGTATTTATCATCTTGTTCGCATTCATAATATAGATGCAGAACCACCGACTCTTCAGTCTATTCCGATAGTTAATGAGTTTCTAGATGTATTTCCAGACGAATTTCTTAGTATTCCTCCCGAACGAGAAATTAATTTTGCTATTGATATGCTACCAGGTACACAACCCACATCTATCCCTCCTTATAGAATGGATCCTACTGAGCTGAAGGAGTTGAAGGATCAGCTGAAAGATTTGCTTGATAAAGGCTTCATCAGGCCTAGTGTTTCACCATGGGGTGCACCAGTATTATTTGTGAGAAAAAAAGGATGGCTCGCTGAGGATGTGTATGGATTATCGACAGCTGAACAAGGCTACTATAAATAATAGGTATTCCCTTCCGAGGATCGATGACTTGTTTGATCAACTACAAGGTGCTAAGTACTTCTCAAAGATTGATTTGAGATTAGGGTACCATCAGGTACGTGTTCGCGAGTATTCCAAAGACAGTTTTCAGAACTAGATATGGGCATTTTGAGTTTTTGGTTATGTCTTTTGGATTGACCAATACCCCGGCAGTGTTTATGGACCTGATGAATAGTATATTCAGGCCGTATCTAGATACGTTTATGATTGTATGTATTGATGATATTTTGGTCTATTCGCATTCAAAAGCTGGGCATGCAGATCATTTGCGAGCAGTCCTTCAAGTTCTTCGAGAGTAGGAACTTTACGCAAAGTTCTCTAAGTGTGAGTTCTGGTTGAGCTCTGTGGCTTTCCTAGGCCATATTATATCAGATGCAGGCATTATGGTTGATACACAGATAATTGAGACCGTAAAGACTTGGCCCAGACCTATGACTCCAACTGAGGTTCGTAGTTTCTTAGGGTTAGCTGGGTACTACAAGAGGTTTGTAGAGGGGTTTTCTTCACTTTCAGCACCATTAACGAAGCTGACTCAAAAAGCAGTTAAGTTTCAGTGGACTGAAGCTTGCGAGCATAGTTTCCAGGAGTTGAAGGACATGTTGACATCAACACCAGTTCTAGCATTGCCAGAGGGTTCAGAGGGCTATGCGGTGTACTGCGATGCTTCTGGTGTTGGGTTGGGATGTGTTCTAATGCAACATGGTAAGGTTATCGCATATGCTTCAAGGCAGTTGAGGAAGCATGAGAAGAACTATGCGACCCACGATTTAGAGTTGGCTGCAGTTGTGCATGCGTTAAAGATCTGGAGACACTATTTGTATGGAGTTCATGTTGACATCTTCACAGATCATAAGAGCCTTCATTATATATTTAGACAGAAACAGTTAAATTTGTGATAGAGTTGATGGCTTGAGTTACTGAAAGACTACGACGTGGATATTTTATATCATCGAGGAAAGGGGAATGTGGTAGCCGATGCCCTCAGTCGAAGATCTATGGGTAGTTTATCCCATTTAGGTGTTGAGAAGCGGGAGCTAGCGCGAGAGATTCATCAGTTAGCTAGCTTGGGAGTCAGATTGTTAGAGGCAGACGATAGTGGGGTCACAATTCAGGATACAGCCGTGTCATCTCTAGTTGTAGAAGTAAAATCACGGAAACAAGAGGATCCTAGCTTAGAGCAGCTTTGAGCCAAGGCTCAGGATCAGCAGTCTTTAGCATTTGATATAGAAGAAGATGGAGTCCTCAGATATAACTGTCGTTTGTGTGTTCCGAATGTTGCAGGGCTTCGACATCGAATTATGGAAGAGGAACATCATTCACATTATTCTATTCACCCTGGTTCAACGAAGATGTACCATGATATTAAGGAGATATATTTGTGGAATGGGATGAAGAATTATGTTGCTGAGTTTCTGGCGCAGTGTCCTAACTGCCAACAGGTGAAGGTTGAGAACCAAAAGCCCGTTGGGCTAGTTCAGGAGATAGCCATTCCTTTGTGGAAGTGGGAAGCAATTAATATGGATTTTATTACAGGGTTACCTCGATCGCATCACAAGTTTGACTCTATTTGGGTAATTGTTGGTAGACTAACAAAATCAACCCACTTCTTACCAGTCAGGACTACTTTTTCGGCCGAAGACTATGCAAGACTCTATATTAGAGAGATTGTTAGGCTACACGGTGTCCCAGTATCTATTATCTCTTATAGAGGAGCACAATTTACCGCCAATTTCTGAAAGTCCTTCCAGAAAGGATTAGGGACACAAGTTATTCTTAGTACCGCCTTTCACCCTCAGACAAATGGACAGGCTGAGCACACAATTTTGACACTCGAAGATATGTTACGAGCATGAGCGCTGGACTTCAAGGGAACTTGGGATGACCATTTGCCTCTTATTGAGTTCGCATACAATAATAGTTATCATTCCAGCATCGGGATGGAACCTTATGAGGCTTTGTATGGGAGAAAATGTAGATCCCTTATTGGATGGTTTGAGGTAGGTGAGTCAGGTTTGATTGGACCCGACTTAGTCCAGCAGACAGTGGAGAAAGTTAAGCTCATTCGGGAGAGGTTGCTAACAGCTCAAAGCCGATAGAAGTCATACTCAGATGTGCGACGAAGGGACTTAGAGTTTTGTGTCGATGACTGGGTATTCTTAAAAGTCTCGCATATGAAGGGTGTTATGCGATTTGGCAAAAAGGGAAAGCTTAGTCCAAGATTCATTGGGCCATACCGGATCCTTCGGAGGGTAGGACGAGTGTCTTATGAGTTAGAATTTCCTTCGGGGATAAAATCTGTTCATCCAGTTTTCCATGTATCGATGCTACAGAAGTGCGTAGGAGACCTACAAGGAAACTCCAGTTGCCATTTTAGATCGGCAGGTTCGTAAATTGAGGACCAAAGAGGTGGCTTCGGTTAAAGTACTGTGGAGGAACAAGAATAGAGAAGAGGTGACCTGGGAAGCTGAGGATGGCATGAGGTCCAAATATCCTCACTTGTTTCATACCCCAGGGTGATGGCATATCAGTTTATATTAAGCAGTAAGGTAAGATACCTATCTGATTTTTTTTATTTTTATATACACTACTCCTTATTATTATTGTGGTTGTCGTTGTATATCTGCTCGCACTGTTATGGTGGAGCTATAATGCTTAGCTATTTATGTCATCATGTGAGACGCCTAGGTTAGAAATTTTGCATTTCAAGTTCCTGGATAGTGACATTTACAAAGGATACACTACCTAAATTTTGGCAACTCCTAAGGAATGAACCGCGTGACTCAGATTTTTCATTCGAGAATGAATGTTTCTAAGGGGGGAAGGATGTAACACCCCAACTTTTCGAAACGTCTAAAATTACTCGTATCTCCATGGAAAGACAAAGAGGGTGGGTAATAAATTAAGAATGATGTGATATGTCCAATTTTAAGTGTTCAAGTGTTGCATCTCAAGTTTTGAAGTTAGGTCAGTGGCAAAATAAAAGTTGGCGGAAGTTATCGTAAGTTCCTTTGTTAAGATTTCTCTGAAATTTGGGTCAAATGTCTTGTAGCTTTTCTCCCAATCTATAAAGAGTTATTGGGCCCACAACCTATCGAATCGAAGGTCTACGAGTCTAGTTTCCAACGCATCAAACAGTTTGTTCATACGACTTCAGAATAGAGAGATATTTGTGTTTTCATGGGACTGCGCAAACAGGCACGTGAGGTGGGGTCCTAGGTCGGTGGAACTTTACATATATCTTCTTCTTCGAACCTTTTGTTCATTTTTTTAGCTAAGAACCAGAAAAATTAGAGAAACTCATTTCTAGGATCAACTAAAGTGTAGATTTTCTCGACCTAAGTCCTTGACAAAAGTTGTTCTATGCGTTGGGCTCATCATCGTGGTATAATTTGTTTTATCGATTTCGTAGTATATCACACTTTAGTGTTGGGACAGCAAGAGTTTGGATTTATTTGAAGGTTTTGAGGCGTATTACGAACTTAAGATCGAGTATCAAGGGAGTTATGAGTAAAAGTCGCCAGGTCATGTTAATTCAGCGAAAAAGGTATGTTAAGCCAATTCTCTTCTTACGGAATATTTCCGTAAAGCTTAGGAGCAATGTAACTGAGTTGTTATCATTGTTATACTTGTAGCCATTATTGTTGATTGTTGGCTGCTCGAGTGGATATAATCCTCTCTTATCGGGTTTCTTATTCAGTAGTAGCGTACCTATGTTGGACACGACTTAGAGGCTATTTGTATAGGTTGCTTATAACTAAATTGCTCGCTTTTAGCTGTTGGATTATTATTGTTGTCCTTTGGGCTATTGTGATTAGCTTAAAGAATGTGATATATGCCTAGAAGGGCTATATTGATGCCTAGAAGGGCTATATTGATGCCTAGAAGGGCTATGAGTTGCCGACAGGGCTATATTGATACCTAGAAGGGCTATGAGTTGCCTACATGGCTATATTGACGCCTAGAAGGGCTATGAGTTGCCTACGGGGCCATGTTGTTGCCTAAGAGGGATATGAGTTGCCTATATGCTATATTAATGCCTAAGAGAGCTATGTGCTGCCTACGGGGATATACTATTGCCTAATAGGGCTAGGTGACTGCCTACGGGGCTAGGGGACTACCGATAGGGGTATATAGATTGTTTGGCACTTTCTGGGCTTATGGGGGCCTAGGTAGGTGGTCTTGTGTGCTGTTTGTACCTGCCGAACTTATGAGGGCATGTTTAGGTTGTTGTTTTATTATTTTTGATAAGTTTAGATTTAGGAGCATGTCAGTATGCTTATTTTATTTACCGGATTACTCCAGTATATTAGGACAGCTGCTCATAGTCTATTGTCTTTCATACTCTGTACATTATTTTGTACTGACGCCCCATTGCCTGGGGGCGCTGTGTTCATGCATTTAGGTCCTGACAGATGACCCAGTAGACCTCCTCACCAGCAGGATTGACCTCTATCCGGTTGGCTAGCCCCTTTTCTCCGGAGCTGCCAGAGTTGGGAGGTTTGTTAGGTTTTGTTGTACATATTTCATGGGTAGGTTGGGGCCCTGTCCTGCCAATCTTTACTACTCTTAGAGGCTTGCAGACTAGTGTGTGGGTTGTATAGCTACGTTGTGGCCATGTTGGCCTAGTTTGTTGGTTTGCTGAAGCTTGTTAGTTGTGTGATGCATTGTCTTGATATACCTGCTTTCAGTTTCGGTATAGAGATCATGGTGGCCTCGACGGCCCAATCAGGACTTCTGTGCTAGTTGGCTATTTATTTATATGAACTCTTGGCAGTGGCTGTTTCTTTTATGGATCTGTTTACAGGGTCCTTGCCGGCCGAGGTCTTAATTTTAAGCCGAGATATACTTTTTTGTTTTCTTGACTGCATGTGGCTGCCATGCGCTAGTAGCAAATGGTTCAGCAGGGTCAGCAGGAGCCTGAGTTTTTGCATTAGGAGCCAGTTGGGCCCCTTGAATCTGGGGCGTGACACCTAAATTGATTGAAAAACGTTTTGATAAATTAAAATCACGCTTAGGGTTTTGAGAGGAGTTCAAGAGGAGGAAACAAAGAGAAGTTTAAGCGTTTGCCAAGTTGTCTTGTGAAATGAGGATTTGTTCGCCAAATTAAGGTATGTAACATTTCATAGTGTTGGGTTCGTTCACCCACACGCCAATCATGAGTTTTCACTTTCAATTCATCCATGATATTGAATATATTGAGGATCTTGATGAAATTCTTGAGGTGTTATTCTTCATTCTTGAATTACAATGTTTGGTTGAGTTCTTGAGGTGAGGATCTTGTTAATGAACTTTGTTCTTCAGAGTTTTTGAGTAGATTTTTTTGTAATTAAGTAGGGTAAACGAATCTAAGAGAGTTTTGAAGATTTGTTTCTTTAGTTAAACACTCAACAATAGCCACCCTTGACTTGGAGATTTCTCTTGAGTTAAGGTGCATATTTCCCTCTTTAGGGCCAGGGCCAATCTCA
>JAJOOO010010509.1:0-10198 GCA_029582685.1 Solanum piurae
GAGTACTTACCACTCTACCAGAACCTTTGTTGGTAAACAATTATATATATACAAAAATATCAACTGTAATGCGCAAAAAAAGGAAAAATATATTATATGATAAATATTTGTATATACAAAATATGTTTTTTTCCTTTTTAATAAATTGAATTAGATATAATTGTATGGAAGTGTGGCATTTACATCATTATTTGTAAAAATTAAATTAATTTTAGTGTAATACGCAATTAAACTTTTTTTTAAATTGAGAAAATCAAGAAACTTAATTTTATTGATTCGGTTGGTTTGATAAGTGAAAAAACTAATTAATCCAATGTATATATATGTACCAAATGAGGAATTTTCATAGCTTAGTTAATTGACTACCTAGGCGTTCATCTCGTAGATTAAAATTTCAGTCTTCATTTTATAATTTTCTCCTAGATTTTTCCTTTTCATATTCTTGATTATTTTTTTAAAAAATAAAATAAAATCTACAAGCCAATTATCAAATGGAGAAAAATATATAATATAAGAAGAATTGAGAAAGAGAAGTGTGTGAAGCAAAGTAGGAGGGAGAAAGGCCTCTACTTATCATTCAAACAAGATACTCCCTCTGTCCCAATTTATGTGACACATTTCGCTTTTTGAGAGTCAAACAGTTTGAGTTTGATCGAGAATTTGCTCATGAAATCTTCAAATTTTTTAAAATGAAATTTATATATTTATAAACTACATAAAAAGTACTATAAGTCACAATAATTGATAATTCAAAATATTTAAAAGATATATGAAAAATTTACGGTCAAAGATAAACTTGTTTGAATCTCGAAATCCGAACTATGTCATATAAATTGGGACAGAGGGAGTAATATTTTATTCGTCAGAATTAAGTAAAAGCAGGAGAGAGAAATAACAATGCACATAAAAAAGTAGGATCCACATATTTTTTATTGAAAAATAATTTCTTATGCCTCTATCACCATAAAATTTTTCTTGGTTCATAATAGGAAATTACTCCTCTCTTTTTGTGGCTCTTTCTAAATATAAATTAGCATCAATTAGATCAACGAGTATCTTCCCCAAAGTAACTAGCTCCTTTCACAGAGCAGCCATGGATTTATTTTTGCTTGCCGTTACAATAACTTGCTCATTGCTTGTTTTCTTCTTTCTTCGCAAACAATTTTTTACAGATAAATCACAGAGTAGAATTAGAACAGTACCTGAAGCTGGCGGAGCATGGCCTATTATTGGCCATCTCCACTTCCTCCGTGGATCGAAAACTGATCAATTGCCTCACAGAACCTTAGGCCTCATGGCAGATAAGTACGGATCGATTTTCGGAATGAAGCTTGGAGTTCATCAGGTTGTAGTTGTGAGCGATCCCAAATTAGCCAAAGAGTGCTTCACAACAAACGATTTAGCCCTAGCCGGCCGGCCTAAATCAATGGGTTCAGAAATCATGGGCTACAAACACGCCATGTTTGGACTTTGTTCTTATGGTCCTTACTGGCGAGAAACAAGGAAGATTGCCACTGTTGAACTTCTCTCCAATCGGCGAATCGAGATGCTCAAACACATCAGAGAATTTGAGGTAAAATCAGGTATTAAAGAGATTTATAATAATTCAAATGGTGTTGCGAAGATGGAGATGAAGGAATGGTTTGGGGATATAGTTATGAATACTATGGGGAAAATGTTATTCGGAAAAGGGCGAAGGAGTAATGAGGACGAAGGAATAAATAAGGCTCACAGAGCAATTCGAAGATTTTTCGAATTATTAGGAGCATTTGTTGTGGCTGATTTTTTACCTTATTTAAGATGGCTGGATATAGGAGGCCATGAGAAAGCAATGAAGAAGGTTTCTAGAGAAATGGACTCTGTTGTTGAAGAATGGTTAACAGAGCACAAAACGAAGAGAGGAATTATTAAATCTGGTGAAGAAGAAGAAGATTTCATGGATGTCATGCTTTCCATTTGTGAAAACAGAGGTCTGCCTGAATTTGATGCCGACACTGCTATCAAAGCCACATGCATGATACGTTTCTTCATTTAACTTTATTTTATTTCATATTATTTATTTATTTTATTTGAAACAATATATTGTATCATCATTTATACATATACACAGATGCACGAAATTTACCATCCACATTTCATTCAAATATAGATTTGATTTGATGTTTGTCAATAACGAACAAGAGTTTGCCCGATAATTTTTTCTCAATATAAACTCCGTATTGTATTTGTTCTATCCGTTGTGATACCAATCTCTCTTCTTATACATTAATTAACTAAATCAAAGATGTACACGTGTGTTTGATATGAAGAAAAATATTTTTATATTTTCTCATTTTGGTGGGTTTATATGTTTGTGTATGTGTATATTTAAATTTCACATCTATCTTATTTGATATTAATATAGATAAATGAGTTTTAATTGTCATTTACAAAATATAATTTAATTATTATTTAAAGTTTACTTATCCTATAAATAGGTAATTTTAAAAATTATTATAAAGTCCACTATTATGTTTGTTAATGATTTTTTGTATTACGTGATTAAAACATATTTATAAAGTTATAGCTCATTGTTATTTCACTTGTCTAAATGTATAATAGAGTTTTGATTATTATCATTAATTAAATTATATTTACTTATCTTGCTTATTTATTTTAGTATTGAACATCATCAATTTATATATACTCAATTAATATTTCAATAGAATTGATAATATACGGTTAGTATAAGTATCCAAAAAATTAATGGACAAATATATACATATATTGCTTTTGAAAAAGGGAAGTAAATGTGTCAAAGTAGTTAATTTTAAAGTATTAAATATTTATTACATTAGAAAAAGTTAAGGATAAATTAGTGAGTAAATTTCTCATTTATAATTTTTAAAGGCCATCTAAAATGAAAATGTGACAACTAAAATAGGATGAATATAATATATATATTACTAAAATAATTAACAAAATGTAATAAAACTACTCATAATACTTCATAAATAACCCTACAACTATTAAAACTTTTCAGTACATGACTACAATTTTGAAAGGGGCTAAATTAATTAAAATAGTGATAATTTCTTTGTCGCAACTAATTAAATTTTTCAGCCATATTTTAGTAAAATTATTTGTGGCAACGGTGATTAAGTCGCCACTAATATCTAATCTTTCGTGGCGATTTTAAGGATCGCCGCTAAACCTATACATTTTGTGGCAACACTTATTTGTCGCCGCTGATTCATCTCAATTTGAGGCAATAAGATGAGTCGCTACGAAAAGACATCACAAAAGCTCTGATTTCTTGTAGTGTCACTAAATATCTATTGATTGTGTGAATGTGTTGAATTTGTTATAAGGGTGTACTAGCGGCAGGTACAGACACCACGATCGTAACTTCAACATGGACTTTATCTTTACTCCTAAACAACTATGAATCACTAAAAAAGGCCCAAGATGAGCTAGATGCACACGTTGGCAAGAATAGATGGGTCCAAGAATCGGACATCAAGAACTTGGTTTATCTTCAAGCTATTGTCAAAGAAGCATTACGTTTATATCCGGCTGGACCGCTAGCAGTACCACACGAGTCGATGGAGGATTGTACCATCAGTGGCTATGATATACCAAAAGGTACTCGCTTATTAGTGAACTTATGGAAGATTCATCACAATCCTAATATATGGCCAAATCCTCACGAGTTTAAACCAGAGAGGTTCTTGACGACCCACAAGGATGTGGATGTAAAGGGCAATCACTTTGAGTTGATACCATTTGGTAGTGGAAGAAGAATGTGCCCTGGAATTTCTTTGACCCTTCAAGTGGTGCCCTTTGTAATAGCAGTGTTGTTGCAGGGGTTTAACATGAAGAGACCTTCGGATGAACCAATTGATATGAGTGAGATCTTTGGATTGACAGTGCTCAAAGCTTCTCCGCTTGAAGTTCTCCTTGCTCCGCGCTTAGCTCCCGTTCTTTATGAATGAAATAATGCTGGAAAAAATTGTGGATCATGCCACTGTAGTATGCTAGTTTGTTATATTGCAATGTGATTGTAAAAGTATTTTTGCAACCCTGCAATGGGGATTTCAAGTATTTCAACTATATACATGTATCTGGTGTGATTTAACATGTATTTGAGATGCGAGATATGAGAGTGGGGAATGCGATGGGAGGGAGGCGAGCGAGATTTGTTCCCATATACATGTCAATTCACTTGGATACAATGTATCTAGAACAAATTACACCTAAATTTGAACCATGTATCTCGAGATACATGGAGATACATGTATCTCGTCGCACCAAAATCTAGTAAGATTCGTATATTGCAAACAAGCGCGAATCTAAGTAACTAGCTCCTAAACTAATGGAATTTCTGTAAATTACCATTTAAACAAATGAACAAAGTTATTGTGTGCAGTTGTTGCTGGTACATTAGGTAGGACATGAGGAAAACTGATTATTGTTTAAAGTTTGAGAGGGAGATTAAATTTTAAAAAAGTTTAAAATGACAATTATCGTTGTGAACACAAATAGCCCAGAGGCAAGACAAGTTGTTGGGCCCAAGGCTGAACCATGAAGAGGCCCAAGAATAAGACAGCACAACAATAGATTTACTTGGGATCCATATTGTAAAATAAATTATTTGATCCTATTATCTTTATCCTCATTCTTAATTGAGAGAATGGTATATAATAGCAAACTATTAATTCAAATTAAATGTTATAACCATAGTTTGATTTAATTGTAACCCGTAGCAAACTGTTGTCATTCGCCTCTCTCCCTGAAATTCTCGCTCGTCACTCTCCCTCTCTCGCTCGCCAGTCTCGCCCTCACCTCTCTCACTTTATACAAACACAAATGTATAAATTGTGTTTATGTTTGTATAAAGCGAGAGAAAATTATATATACATATGCAAATACATATATCTTCGTCCTATACACTTGTAATTATACAATACAAAACTTCCACTGCCCAGTTCTCTTTTGCCTTTCTCTCTTTCTCGCTTTTTACAAACACAGATTATACAAAATACAATGTATAATTTGTGTTTGTATAAAGCGAGAGAGAGATTTGATATACAAACATTTTATTTCGATTCAATTGTATACAAATTCAAATTTTATGCAGATATAAAAACACATAAAATTGAATTGAGAGGCTGCCAACGATTTATACAAATGAGAGGCTGCCAACGATTTATACAAATGAAAGGCTGCTAGTGATTTTATACAAATCTGATGCCCCCAACGATTTATACAATATGATGCTCCACAACAAACTTAATGAACACAATTATGCAAACTATAACTATAGCATACAAATATGATTTTTATGTTTGCTAAATGTGAAAGTTGTTCTATCTTTAGTTACTTGTTATTTCTTCTATTGTAATTCAATAGTTGAAGTGTTGCCGTTGTAATTTAGTGATTTCATATTACTTGAGTATTTGTGTTGAGAATTCGGGTTCATTACAATAATATTATTTTTTTATTTAAATTAATAAATTATGATTTTGTAATTTATCTAGAAAATCTATACAAAATCTTTTTTGTCATTTCCGAACTAAAAAAATTCAAACCTTGTCCTTTGAATGAGTTACGGAGCTAATGCATTTTTTGTGTGCATAATACAAGGTCTTGTCATTCCCTCATGCCCACCAACAATGTCACGTTGTCTTTGTTTATGTGTTAATTTGTGAATTGATCTTTTTTTCTTTTTAAAAAATGTTGTGTTATGGACCTACTGATGAATCATGTTAGTGATAAGGAGAGCTATCTTCATCTTTATTTATTTCGATCGAAAAATAAACTCAAAGTGACATGCCAACTTAGGTATATCAAGTAGTAATTTTGTTCATTAAAATTTTAATAACAAATTGAAGGAAAACATCAACCTATTTCATTGATCACTAGTCACGTTGATAAGTACTATTATGCAATTGATTTGCAAGCTCGCAAGGTACTACTTCCTTTGTTTCCACCCAGCTGGAGTGGAGCCACTTCTGTCCTGTCCTTCCCCCCCAATATTTTTTTTTAGTTATGTATATTAATATAAGATAAAAATATATTACACTATCAATTATAGCAGATTATGTACATTCTTTTTTCAAATTATCAACTCATGGTTATCGTTAAAAATCGTCTTTAGTTGAATTTGAATTATATATATATAAATCGCATTGTAAGCATTATCCACTTCAATTTATTTTTTAAAAGGAAAAAGATACGAATAATGTTGTGTTATCATATATAAGCATATATTACATCAAAATCTTGATGTTGTTTTCAGAATATTATAGAGTAAAAACTTATTCACATCAGGTTAATTAAATCAATGAATGCAAGACAAGTGTCTTGCATACATTCTTATCATTGAACCATAGTTCTATTTATGTATTCTCACTTTAAATTTTAATTGTTAAATTGATTAGTTCGATATAATTAAATATCCGATGTGAATAAGTGCTTATTATACTTTTACCATCATATATACATTTTTTTATTTTCTTCTTATTACTCATAATTATTCGAGATTTTCTTTTGTTAGCTTATGAATGCATGACACTTGATTATTTCGATCCCAACAATTCATACATATGAAAACTTGAAGAATTAGTTGGGACATTACGGCGGGTCGTTCAATTGGTTGATGGAAATGGTCGATCTCAGAGATAATGCAAAAGCATTGGGAAGAAAACCAAAAATAAACTTAGGAAGTGTTGGGAAAATAGGTGAGCTTTTTATGACTTGCATTATGTGTTGACCCTTTCATGGCCAGGCCAGCCTGCCCTCCATGTGATTGATACCACATTTCTAATAGTATAATGGCCCATGGGTGGGATGTAGAGTTGCTTATGGATTCATCTGAATTCAGTTGCTTTGATTCGACAGTTAGATTTAACTATAAATTAAAAAATAATAAGAGATAAAGTATAAATAATTTATTTTAAAAATCAATAATTAAATTTCGGTTTAGAATTTCACTTGAAATCATAAAGTTCAAATCATGAATCAGTCTTGATGATGAATTTTTGAAATGGTTCGCTCTCATTCATGATTTCTAGGTTAAAGGGAAGTACTAGACTCACTCCACGAAAACTCGCCTTTCTGGAATGATGAACTTAAGGGTTGTTCAAAATCATACGAGGAAATTACTCATTCTTTGTTTATTCAACGTGAAACTCTTTAGTATCTTAACTCACGTCCATGAATAAACATCTGAAGTATAGACAATTTAATATGAAGATCCGTCATTGATAAATAATATTTTGCTCCGATAACATATAAATACATGAATCTCTGGCTTAACTAACTTTAATGCGAGAAAAACTACCCAACATCATATAAAGAGATCACTCATCTCTTTTTCACCCGATCTGACACTATTCAACACAATGGGTTGAAATCTGAAAGTCTTCATGGTAAACGATTTGGAGTAATTAGTTAATTATTACATGTTGCGTACAGAAGAGTGCTTCTCTAATTGAGATTTGGAGTGCATATGATTTTTTAAAAAAGATATTTAATTATGATTAGGATATTGATTGAGTAATAATTAAGTAGGAGAATGAAAGTCATGCATTAATTGCATAATAAGTGTAATCACATGATTTTTTGTGTGACCTGAGCTAGCTGTCTTGAAAACAACATGGCATGCATGCCAATGCAATTGTTTTAATTTATTTATTTTCCCTTACTCTAAAGTCTGAAATTATCAATTCTGATTTATTACTATTCATAGGGTATTTTTTTTTCTAACATAAATACAAATATACACTCTAAAAGTATTCTGATTCTTTGGTCCTCATCTGTTCATCTCAGCCCTACATTGTCCTCCACACATCATTTTCATGGACTTGTACTCCCAATTACCCCCTTTTGCTTGGCTGTTTATGTTTACACCCTGAGCTTTCATGATTCCTTCATATATACGCATATATTACTTAAAATGTTCGAGTGCTATTTTTCGTTTTTCGAATTTTTTTTTTATGTCAATATGATAAACAATATATTAGAGTATTCTATAAAATATAGTAATAAAAATTTACATAGTTTGAATTTCGAAAAAAAAATCCATATCAATACTAGATAGAAGGAGAACAACATCTCAATCCGAGTTGGGGGCACAAAAAAATTCATCGAAACTCCTACTACATAAAGTAGATTATGGATTGTGTTGTCTTCTTCGTGTGCTAGAATTTTATATTTGAATACTCTTAATCAAAATCTTTTATCTCCTACTATTAGTCAATAGTTTAGAATGTTTTAGCAAATTATTTTACTCTGTTACAGTTTATTTATTCTATTACCATAGAAATATAATTTTATACAATTCTCATTAATAGCTTTTGGTGACACTTCAAATACCAACATGGATTGTGGTGCACTGGTGGGAGTGATTCATCCTTAATCAGAGGTCTCAGGTTCGAGCTCTGGGTATGAAAAAAATCTTGTTGGAAGCGCCACTCCCGAATGGGCCCTGCAGAGTGCGATCCGAATTTGATTGGAGCTCTAATATGGGCTCCGGACATCGGGGTGGGAAGCCAAAAAAAACAAAAAGACACTTCAAATAATTAGACTCTAAAATTGGAATTAATACACTAATTTGAATTTGCACCTCATACGTCTACTTCAATTAATCATATTGTATTTGATAATTTATTCATTTGAATTAATGCTACTTACCCTAATTACTAATTATTAGTATACGATTTAATTCCCGCTTGAAATCACTATCTTAATAGTTATACGATTTACCGCTTGAAAACTATCTTAATAGTTAGGTTAGAGTATTTCATTTTTGTCTTTGCTCTTAATGTGAAATTTTCCTAAATAAAATCAAATTTAGTCAAGCTATAATATAAATATCAATTTCTTATAATAATTATTTTTAAAAAAAAGAAAAAAGAAGAAGCGAGTATTCCAAAATTAAAATCACAATCAAGCTAGCCCCACTTTTAGCTCCCCATACTATAGAGTATAGACCATAAAACACTCTTCTCCCGGCAAGTAGTTAACCAACCGCTCAACCTCAAAGGGAAATTTCTCTGCTTTCGCCGTAGCATAAGCTTCACCGGTCGCCGGAATCTGACGTCGTACAATGTTCCCGCCAAAACCTCAACGCCGAACTCAGTCGATGCCACGCGGCATTTCTCCTAATCTGGCCGACAAAGTGATCGTCGCCGTGAAGGCGGAGAAGGTGGTCAATAAGACCGCACTAGCTTGGGCTATAACTCACGTTGTTCGTCCTGGTGATTGCATTACGTTGCTAGCCGTGTTTTCTGATGAGAAATCAGGTATATTTCCCGATGAATTTAGCTAGTAATTAATCGTAGGTATCGTTTAGATTTCACCTTTTTTTTTAAAAATAAATTACAGAGAGAAGAAGATTCTGGGGATTTCCGAGGATGAGAGGAGATTGCCGGAGTAATGAACGGACGCATTCACATGATCGGATTGGACAAATCACGGAGTCTTGTTCTCAGATGGTTCTTCAATTTCACGATCGCATAGATGTGAGTAAAATTTAATTATTTTTATTAATAGTAAGAACTACTAGAGAGAACTGAGAAGGGGAGTTTGGCGTAACCGGTAAAGTTGCTTCCCGTGATCAGGAGCTCACAGTTTGAGTTGTGGAAACAACCTCTTGCAGAAATCCCCCGCATAGCGTGAGCTTAGGCTTCTGTTTTAACCGTCCTCCCGTCTAGCTAGCTCGCTGGGAACTGCATTTGCTTTACTAGGAGGGAAACTTTTTGAACTTTTAGCCCTATGATAGATTGATGTATGTGTATAACCATGTCGTTCGAGTGGACCGAGGTAGAAAATTCCAGGTAAATGTGTAGATTAAACATTTAGGAATTCGGTGTAAGTTGAAAATCAATTTGTCACGACCCGATTTCTCAAGTCATGATGGCACCTACTATAACCCACCAGTAGGTAAGCCAACCCGTAACCCGGAACAACAAGTAATGGGTCTGAGGGTAGAAACTAAACAAGAGTAGGCAAATAACAATATAAACATGCGGAAGCAAACCAAAACATAAATACAAATAAAGATCCCTCCCAGAACCTGGAAGTCACTAGTACAGAGCTACTAACAAAATGAGTACAAGTCCCAAAAGTGGACAACAGAGACTGGACTGTCTCGAAAGGTAAAAGACAAGTCTATATATACAGATGGAGACTGAAATAGTACAAAACGTCGTGT
>JAJOOO010010513.1:0-13427 GCA_029582685.1 Solanum piurae
CTTCACTTTTAAAAATACTGCAATAGTGATATGGTTGAAGAAATCCATGTTTCTTTTCCTTTGAATCAGTTAGTTGTTGATTACTCATTCTATTGATGAGCTGCTCTGCAGGGATACTCTGATGGGTATTGCTAAGCATCATGAAACTGGAGAGACACTCCCAGAAGACATATACAAGAAGCTTCTTGCCGCTAAGACTTTCCGTGCTGGTACCTTAAGTCTTCGGCAGGTGAGAACGGCCCCACTTTTCTCTTTTCGAGTCCTCTCTTACTTTGTTTTTCCAATAATAACTGTTTGATTGATCTTCCTTTCAACCATTATTGTATTAGCCAACAATATATATTCCAAAGTTTTCATGCTCTATTTCTTTATATAAAATAATTCATGTCTATGATCGGAGTCCTTAGTTTCCCCCTAAAACTCTTGGTGGGAGACATTAGTCTCTCCATAACATGCAGGTTCAAAACCTCCATGGGCCACCCAAAAAAAAGTCTCTCCATAACATGCATTTAATGTATACTATTTTTCTGGTTCATTTCTAATATTCTTTTGGTGTATTAAAGTTAATATACATATGTTTTCCCTTTCTATGTCGACTTTGAAATTGGAAGGGGAGAGAAACAAGATTTGAATGCACACTTTCTAAATCAGGTCTTCAGGAATAGTGACATTTTGCTGGATGTATGGTTTATTCATGGTTTGTCTTCAAGTTTAGTTAATCAATCAAGTTGTCAATAGTAAGTGCTCCAAAAGTATGTAAAACGGTAGTAGCCACTAAAGGGATGTTCTCTGTCGTTTTGATTCATTGCCTGCATCTACCTGTTTATTCATGACTTCATAATGCTATTGAAATGCTTACCAGTGGCCATAAAACTTTCTTTGTAGTTGAGATTTGCAACTGTTGATCTTGAGTTACATGCAAAATATGTTCCGGGTGGTTCGGAATCAATCTATTGTGTTGACCGACGAGTCTCTAAGAAAACCCAAGTGCTTCCTCCACTCCCAGACGATAAGTTCCTTGCCAGTTTCAGTCACATTTTTGCTGGTGGATATGCTGCTGGATACTACAGTTACAAGGTGCTTCTCCCCTCTTTTTTTGGTTCTTAGCTCCTATATATTTCTAGTTAGTTGTATTTCCTGTGAGGGTTAGGTATAAATATTGTGGGGTTAAAGTGGAGAAGTTATATCTTTTTAGATCTATCGCTGCCTCTGAAATTTAGCTTTCACTTCTGTAATTTAAGAATGAACGATTCTTTTGTCAATCTTGTTGGTAATAATTGACTTTTTACTGCTTAATCTTAAAATTCCTCTGCCGTTTAGATAGCATATGCTTATATTGACCAAACTGTTAGGCTAGTACTGAAACTGTTGCTTTTATCCCAAGTTGCCCAGACTCTCCAAAAATGTTGTCGCATCCGTGTCGGATCCTCCAAAATTGCACTACTTTTGAAGGATCCACCACACATCTGATGACATTTTTTAAGAGTCCGAGCAACATAGCTTGTATCTGCCTTTTGCTCAGCAGCATAATATTTCTCTTATATTGACATGGTACTGGTAATAGGTTTTCGATGGATTTTCTATTATCATCTATTCCTGTTAACTACATTCTTTATATAGTATTTCCGGCTTTAAGAAATAACTTTTTGGATTTAGATGTTCTACTAATTAGACTGTTGAAATCTGCTTTCTTTCTAGTGGTTTTATATCTTATTCTATATAAAAAAAAAAGAATTTTGGGGAGACTTGTTCTAGAACTCAAGGCATGCTTTAACCACCTCTGAAGTACAAAGTATTTTCCAATTTGTGCAGTGGGCAGAGGTTTTGTCTGCAGATGCTTTCTCTGCTTTTGAAGATGTTGGACTAGAGAATGAGAAGGTAAAGTTTAGAACTTTTGCTTCCGTAATCTTTAGTCATATTTTTCACCATTCAACTAATAGTGGCTTTAAATTTGAGTAGGCTGTAAAAGAAACAGGCCAGAGATTCAGGGAGACTGTTCTTGCTCTTGGAGGTGGAAAGGCTCCACTGGAGGTAGGGGGGGATTATAACCATGCCCAATGTCTTCTAATGTTTGCTCATTTTTTCAAGTGGATCACTTTAATTCAGCTTTGGCCATTATTAGCAGTTCTGTTTTACTGTGTTTTAATTTGCCAAGACTGATGATTTTTGGATGCATATTCAGGTTTTCGTGCAATTTAGAGGACGGGAACCTTCTCCAGAACCACTGCTTAGGCATAATGGCCTACTTACCTCTTCTGCATGAGATTGTTCTAGAACCTTCTGCAATGTTAGTGCGCCCCATTTTAAAGGCCATTAGAGACATTTGCATGCTTTGAGGTTTTTTAGGGGACTGATGCAACTGTAATTGTTTTCAAATTATTATAAATAATTTAACTTTAGAACAAAGCATTGCTACTGATTTACAGGTTATAAATGGATTTCTCATTTCTCGTCTCTGTTGCACATCCTTTTATGCCATTTTGATCATCATATGACATATATAGTAAGTGCACCGTGCTAGTTGAAGGGGTTTGTTTGCTTAATTCCGTGAAATCACAATGGTAATGTTCTCTTCCAAGATAATTTTGCTGTATTGTTTCATTGTGGTGCTGTTGGTTTTTTTCCCGCATTATTGTTTAAGTTGAATGGCTTCAACAGTTGGACCAAATGCTTGGGCAATTCTGCAGAAGTTTACTTTGGGGGTCGTTTGGTTGCTAGTTAGAGTTGCATAGGGTATTAGTGACATTGAAATAGCATGTCCAAAACAGCCCCCGAGAAGTTAGTGACGTTGAAATATATTTAACTGAGGTATCATAATTATTTTATTTGTGTTAGGAGTACTTGTTTTCGTTAGCCGGAAAAAAAAAAGGAGGGATTCTTCAATACCCGTTAACTTCTCCACCCGAATGGGGTTGCACAACTTTATGCATCATCTCATCAATCCTCTTTGCCATATACTGGTAAACACTTTTATCCTCCCTATAATGGTAAAAGAAATAATTATGACTTATTTTTATTGGCAAGTACAATAAATGCTTGTTTTGCAGGCTATTGATTTAGTCAAGTTCTCTGAATGTATTTTACTGCGCCACCGAAAAACCCTTTAATTAGAAATAAAAAGATGTCCACTGTGCAAACTGCTGTTGGGGTTACTATAGTCGTATTGACATACTTCATCAAATTTGTATTCATTCTTGTTCCAGAAAAAAAAAATCAAGTAATCCACCTATTAGGTATCTTTGATCAGGTGTTATCAAAGGCGAGAAGCACAAAGGTTTGTTGGGGCTTTAAGTACAAATAAAGCGTGTGCTTTAATGAAGGAAGACGAAAATGGAGAAAAAAAATACAAATATATATGTGTGAAGTCCAAGATTAATAATTTTAAGCTTGAATAAACAAATATATGGACAAAGAAATTGATTTTTGGTTTACGATAAAGTGAAATATCAGTCTTCAAGATCTCAATAGCAAGGGAAAGTATGCCTCACTTTGGTGCTAAAGCACACCTTTGACAACACTGCTTCCTGTTCTCTGGCATGTAAGATAAAATCTGCTCTACTACATGAACAATTAATGAGATTTAACTTAAAAGGAATTTGAGGAGTAATTTGCAAAAATTTCTCCAGGAACTTCTCTAAGAAATCTGTTATCTATTGCAATCAGTTTAAACCCGTTCCTCTGAAGCATTTACCTTGGTTGTGGAGGGGCTGGTTTTGAGAGGAGACTGGATGGCTCTGTTTGAGATTTAATAGGTGGAAGGACAATGGACCTTTCTATAGAGAAACGATTTGATCCTCCAAAGCTGTCTAGGGACTTCAAGTATTCTGATGCATTGTTTTCTATTATCAATGCATCCTCGAGCTCTCTTACAATATCCGCCATGCATGGTCTGTAAGTCGAGTATGTCTCCGTGCATGCCAAAGCCACCTCTACCACTCTCCACAGTGCCTCACCATGATACCCTCCCTTGATAGTGGGATCCACAATTTCTTCAACTCTTGAGCTTCTTATTAGAGGTTTCGCCTGTATTTCAAAGTGGATACTTGCTTGTGATCAGATGTAAACATGCAAATCAAAAGAGTATATATAGTTGCAAAGTAGTTAAGCACTCAACATCAGTTTATCATCTGAGTAGCTGTGAATTATCACGTAAGTCGTAGTAACAACAGAAGTTCTTTGTGTGTTTAAAAAAAAAAGGAAGAAAAAGATGCTCTTTCACTCTTTTCATGGCACTGTAGTTTGCTGCAAATAAATTATGGGAAGAGACTGTGTGGATTTGAGGTTTCAGTAATAGTAGCAATTTGTATCTGAATAATTTCAGTTAAAGAAATAGCTTGCTAAGTTGGGCCATACCCATTCAACCAAGCTCCACTCATTTCTTGGCTTGTTTATGTTGAGAGGCTCTCGACCTGTGAGGATTTCCAGTAGGACAACTCCAAAGCTGAAGACATCACTTTTTGCTGACAGACGTTGGGTCGAGTAGTACCTATGCAGAAAGAATTCGTTGAAAAGGACATGAGTTGGATTTCCCCAAAGATTTTTGAACCATTTGTGCTATGGTGAATTATAACGAAAATAGTCAATAAATATACTAGTAGAATCTCCTGCGGATGATTCAAATAATAATCACTTCGTGTAACCCATATTAAGGCAGCAGAGCTGTCTATTAGGCTATGCTTTAGAAACTTATCTCTTGTCCTAATATCCTAATGACTACACAATCTAGAATAGATATTACTTACTCTGGATCCAAGTACCCAGCTGTCCCCCTTACTTCTAAAGAAGTACCACTATCCCCTTCTTGAGATGCATATTTTGAAAATCCAAAATCAGCAACCTTGGCACACATGCTCTGATCCAAGAGTATGTTACTTGACTTGACGTCCCTATGGATCAGACAACGCTCCGAGAATGTGTGAAGGTACAGCAAACCTGAAGAAGGTTAAGAGAAAATAACATAATAAAACGGAAAACTTTGGTATTTTCTATTTACAAATGTGTCTTCATAGTAAGTACTAGGGGATGATTGATTGTTAAACTCTATTAGATTCATAATATGCCTTCAATCTTTGTCTCTCAGGTAAACAATTTCTCTTTTTATTTACACATGCTTAAGTCCGTAGATATGGCTTATTTCATTGAAGAGCTGCATGAATAGCAGAGTTTTGTGTTACTTGCCTCTCGCTGCTCCTAATGCAATGGAAAGTCTGGCTGGCCAGTCTAGAATCTTCCTTTTTGCTGCTGCTCCTAAACATGATGAGGGAACAAGCAAGAAATTAGTGCTGGTTCTTATGATAAAGTGATAGATAGGATTTTGTTTATGTATGCAGTACCATATAACCGATCCTGTAGGGAGCTGTTTGACATAAATGGATAAACCAGAATTTGCTGTTCATTCTCGCAGCAGTAGCCAAGAAGAGGGACCAGGTTCTCATGCGTGATAGCTGACAGAAGGTTCAGCTGTAATACAAATTACAGCAGTGGTTAATTTGCAAGCTGTGTTATTTGTTATGCATGGGTTAACTATATATGCATGGATAAGATGCACTATTATAGAGATGGCTCCTGAAGAGCTAAGACATTTCAGAGGCAACAATGCTCGCCGCAAGTAATTATGAAGAGAACGGCACAGATCTGTGAGAAAGTATTAATTTTGTGGAGCATATAGTTAGTTTATTCCCTATGTGAAACAGCGATAGAAATTAGAAGATTCATTGCTCACACCATTTGCTGATGCTTTTATCTTTTTGTTTGTTTGATGCAAATAAGGAAGTTGGGAGGAAATTGGTCTACAAATACTCTATATTGGTACCTCGTTATTAAATTCTCGAATTCCCTGAGTCGAAGTGGCTGACCTGACCTTTACAGCCACTTCTACACCATCAGATAAGGTACCACGGTAAACAGATCCAAAGCCACCTTCACCTATCAAAGTTTTGTAGTTCTGAGTAATAGCTTCTATATAATCCAATTTGAAGTTCCTGGAGGATATTGACTTCATCATGGTAGTATCCGTGCTTGGTACTGAATATACTGCATCTGCATTTGAATATTTTTTTTTAGCATATTGCTTCATTGAGTATAAGTACCAAATGTTAAAGATATTAACTCTGTTTCAAATTTCTTGAGTTCCTGTCAAAAAAGCTTCTTTGCAACAGATGATATAGTTACAGTTCTGCTTTTTTAAATCATGAAAGTTTTATGATTTATGCTTGTGACTCCAATCTTAAGCTATTGCAAGCAACAAGAAAAGATTCTTAAATTATCAATGATATATTATCATGCATTATGCGTGCAGGATTACTTCTAGTGTGCTGAGAGTGTACTTACTCCTTGTGATCGAGTAATTTCTCATAAGAAATTTTGGCCCCGCCATTACTCGTCTTTTGAAGAGGCAGACCACAGAGATAACAATTGCAAGGATCACCAGGAGGGCTGTACCTACAGCTGCTCCTATCACAAGTGTATGTGTTGAACTTGAGTTTTGTTTAACATTAGCCATCCCTTTGCTGAAATGTAAAAAAGTAAAACAAATTAGGCTTATTTTTCTTTATTTCTCAGCTCCCTGCTCCTGATACCCCATTGCTTTCCCCCACCCCCAGAGGAAAAGTGGACAGCGTAAAATCATAGATTTTTATTTTTTTTCTGAAGATAGGGCAGTGGTCTCATACTCTGTTGTAATATTAGATTCTTTGATACTTCTAGAAAGCTTGTTGCTGATATGAATGCTGCTGCTTAAGTATCTGGAGGGACAAGGAAACAAAGATATTAGTGTCACATAATACATTTTTTATTGTAACATATGAAGCATGAAGGCAGCTTGCTAGTAAAACTTTTTGTACAGCTTTGGTATTTTTTTCAGAGGTTAATCCTCTGTATGATATTATTTAACTTCTTCACATTTTGCAATTATTTTATATGGAAACCAACATAGAAGATTTACCTTGGAGAGTATGTGAAGGATGATGTAAAGAGTGAATTTGTGCCACTAGAGCCATTATTGCTGATATTCCTGTCTTTGCAAATAATTTGATTGCTTAGTAAAACTACACCAGATTTTAAATTTGTTTAGAAAGAAAAAATATTAATGTTGATGACAAAGGCTTGGACATACAGTTTTCTCAGGTGCATCAGTTTTTGGATGCTAGGAGGGCTAGGTCCACTAAGGCCACCTGAGGAGAGATCTCTGTGGTAGGGAATAAGAGAAAAATGATTAAATGACCGCCACAAGTGTAATCCGTCTAATCTCAAACGTGCTACGGATAAATGAGGTGGAAAAAATGGTAGACATATTATTTGATCTTTTGAGTATTTGATAGAGAGGGAATAACTTACATCTGAGTGATGACTAAAGTACCATTAACTCGATCACAAGTTAGACCCGGCCATGGAAGGGGAAGACAAGGGTCTCCTGACCAACTCTTCCATATTTCATTGTTTTTGTTTTTTTGCAATAATTCCTTCTTGACATTCGCCATTATGTCAACTGAAACATATAGAGAGATAATAAATGCACTTCTCTGTAATGCTTTTCTACTATGGCATCTTAAATTCTGCTACTATGCATATTCTTGAGTAAAATTACCTTCTTCCATGGCTGTTTCTTTAACCCGAGGAAGAGTCTTTAAAATCTCATAACCATTACAAATGGGTCCCAATTGAGATAGATTTGAGGCCTTGATCATCGTCAGGTTGACAAACCTATTTGCTCTGAAATTCAGAACTACATCCAGGTATCTGGAACCACTAGCCAGTATATCAACCTTGAGTCTCTTTTCGTTGTTAATGTATATATAGAACACCCTTTCTCCAGCTTGAACTGAGTCATTGGGCTCTAGAAAGTACAGGAAGAGAGAGTAAGTATAATATCCTGTGTCAAGGTCTTCATGCAAGAAGTCCAATCTCTCTGGATGGGTGAGGGCTGTTCGTAATACGAATGCAGGAGGTAATAAACTGTGTTTTCTTGCAAAGACATGCTTAATAATGGATGGCTGTGTTCGAGTAACTTGTGATTCTAGATTTGAGGCTGGTCTCCAAATTCTATCATACTGGTCATATGGGTACCTGAGTTGACAAGTCTTCACATTATCACTTCATGATACTTGATTTGTTACCATGAAAGAATATACTGTATTGCCAATTCAAAATATAATTCTGTGATAGGATGAAAGAATACCTGATTTCCGCAACCTTGTTTCCAGCATCTACTCTATGTACAAGTTTGAGTATTTCTGAAGGCTCCCTTTTCAGATAATCTGAATTTATCGGTCTGAGTTCAACCTTAGAAATGTAAGGATTCCCCTTCTTTTTCAATAGGCAGAAGTTGGTATAGCTTCTAGTAGCTCTAAAAATTCCCTCAACCTTAAGTTCATCAGATGACTTTACTGTGGCTATTGGTGTGACACCAATCAAAACAACAAAAGAACTGTGTGGGAGAGTCTTCTCTTGTTTGACAGAAAGAAATGTACCTCTTACTAGATAGTCATGATCTTTCCTGGTTGGCAAGCTGTAACACCACTTATGACCAATGTCTGAGCTAAAAGATCGAGCTCGTTCATACTGTGCACTCTTGTACACTGGCCTTGATATGCAACTCTGATTTTCAGGGAACCAAGTTCCATCTGAAATCCAACTTAAGTTGGTACGTCGCTCTGTAAAGTTTGCAACAGCACAGCACTGAATACTTAGAAATCCTGCTCGAAACCACATTGGAACTTATCAGTTAGATTTAAGTAATCTAATTATGTGACATATCTGCAGTTATGATGAGGTTGTTTGTCATCAGCTTAAACATCATATTACATATATATGCTACAAACAGCTGGTTACTGCTTGCCGTTGTAATGATTTGTATGTGTTTTGTAAGACAGGTAAGTTTATTTTACCCGATCGTTTTTTAGTCAATACGATCTACTTATGCAGTGTAAGTAGGTTTATAGGTCTGAGTTTTGCAGCACTTTGTGGAGCAATCAAACACAGCTTTATCTGATAGTTTAAGGCAATCTTTTCTTTTTGACAAATGATATCAGAGTCTTTATGTGGTGATTATATGGGAATTCCTCGTTAGGGTTCTTGAGGGAATTCAACAACATTATAGAGATCAACAGGATGATGTGATCAATATCATTCACAATAGAGGAAAGAGCAACTATCTTATTGATATGAAAGCAATTGGTAACTTTTACTATATCTTTGTCAAACTAAAAAAAAAACAAAAAAAACATCAAACATGATTTATGTATACTAACCTTCTTGTGCAAAGGCAGATTGTATATACAGCACCAGGCAGATGATAACACAGTTGACCAACCTTATGTTCCAGCAATTCACCACTTCCATCATCATGGAAGAAAATTGCCCCATCAGGTCATCCAATTCAAAACCTGACTATGCCTATCTCATTAAACCTTGGTTATCTACAGAATCCAATTTCCAATTCATTTTTATTTATTTTTAATTTAAAAATGAAGAACTGATTAAAAAGCGAAAAAAGGTACCAGGGAACAAGATATACCAGCAAACTGGATGCTGTTATGACTTCCAATGGTTTCTATTCTTGAAGCATTGCTAGGTAAAAACTAAACTAATACATAATTACGTCACTTATTTTACATGGTTTATGAGATTATATGATTAAACTAATAGTAATCGTCTTTGTCATGGTAATGGTGGGACAATAATTAGTTTAATGATACAACTCAAATTGCAATTATAATAATACTAATAGGGCGGAACAAAACAACCATTCGTCAATCATCTTCTCTAATTCGTCTCTCCTTTTGTCTGTTATATACGGCGAAACCTCAAGGAAATGAGCCTTCACTTAATAAACTCTCTTTCTTTATTCATATTATACAAGTCAAGAAAGTTACCTTTTGGTGCTCTCAATCAGATGATTGAAGCTAAATTTTCAACATGGACAAGAATTGCTTCTATTAAGTTTTGTAGTTTTACTGTTTATTTTATTCTGAGGTGAAAAGGATATTATACATTGTAAACACAACTAATCAATTACCAATTAACCACACACACTGGGAGGAATCTTTATAACTTAACTGTGTTTTCTTAATCACACACACTCAGTCAATGAACCTCATATTGATCTGTAGGGGTGTATAACGAATTTAAGTGTAAATGATTTTTTCATCACCGGATCATTGGAACTCACTCAAAAGACAAAAGAAGCAAATATAGTACCAGAAATTAGAAATTGATGTTTATTCTTTACAATGTTCCCCTTTCAATGTATCTCCGTCTTTAATTGAATAATAGAACTCTCTTCAAACTACAAAATTAACTAGTCTATTAGAAAGTCGAATTAGCAACTATACATGAATTTTCACTCTTTAGTTGTCACTTAGATGTGCACAGTGGAAGGTGATAGGTATCCGTGCAAGTTCCAAAGTTTTTTACTGGAAGCTGAACAGCAAATCAACTGAAATTTTCAGTCACTCATAACTCTCAATACGATTCTAGTCCTTGTTTCATCACCCATAGTCACATTCCTTATCCCCAACACCTTAGACTTCCGAAACAATTTCACCACTTCCTCCACCTCTCTGCCGCCGCACTCTTCCACAGCCACTACACACGCGCCACCAAGTCTCACCGTTCTCTCCATTTCCGCCACGTATCTATCCGGAAACAATGCCCGATCCAAATACGCACTAAACCCGAGATCAAACGCATTATCAAAAAAAGGCAGACTATGCGGATCCGCACGTCTGACAAGCGGCGGTGAATCCACGACCTCCACACCAGTAATGTCGTGAAGGCCCATTTCTTTTAGGGCCATTACAGCCTGACCCGCCCCAGCAGATACCACAAGAGCCCGTGAATGTTTAGTAAACAGCTTCTTGTCCTGAAGAGTCTGGAATTGGGATTTGAAAGAAACAACTGCTTGAATCCAGGCGGTTGTGGACCATACACGACGGTTGTGTTTCTTAATGGAGGTGTAAGTCCGGTGAGCGAAATCGCAGGTGGATTTGGGGAAACGGTGATGGGGCTGAGGTTTGGTGATATTGGGATTAACGCAGGTTTCAGGTGTTCGGATGAAAAGCACGAAAAGGATAAATGTGGCTGCAATGATGGAGGCTAAAGATAGCCTGTTGAGGAATTGTTGAACGTATCTATCCATTGTTCTTCTTCTGCATACATTTGGATCTCAAAGGGCGTTGATGAAGGAGACTAATCAAACGTTGCCGTTTTACAAAGATGAAAATTATTACCATTTCTGTTCAATTTAGGTGCCACATTTGCGTAAAATTTTTAAGACTAAATCACAATAATTAATAATTTAAAAATTATTTGAACTCTTGAAATATAAATACGTCAAGGTGAATTGATCCTCCCTCCATTCCTATTTATATCATTATATGTAATCATTTTAGATTTCACTTTCTTAAGAAACTAGGTAAGTTTATCATTTTATCTTTATTTAATGTTTTTTGAAAGTCAAGTTTTTAATAAAATAAGCATAAGTGTATTTATTTTAATTAATTAAATTGACCAAACATGAATTAATAATTTAATTTTCTTATGTTGGTCAAATTTATATTTTCAAGGCTAATAACTTTATTTAAAGACATCCATTTTTAATTAAGACAATGGAACGAAGGGAATACTTGAGGAAGATCAAATTGCTAGTACTTAAGGGGATAACATACTATATTTTCAAGGCTAATACCATCTTTTTAATTAAGATTTTAGAAAGATCAAATTGCCAAAGCAGTTACAGACTATTTTTGAGTATGGACTGATGACATCCGTTAAATACATAAAATTCTTATTGTGGAAATTGGAATCTGGACAAATGTCCAATTTCTTTTGCGTTTTGTTAATTCTGGCAAATTAAAATATAAATTCATATCATAATATTTGTCTGTACAGCATAATAATCGTATATTCCAGGCATAACTATTGGTCGGTTTAAGATGTATGCTTAATAATAATTAGTAACATTTTAGACTTTTTAAAAATTATATATGCATCTCGTCACTATTCTTCCTTTTGTCAATTGATTATTTAATAAAACGAAAGCCTATCCATTTGTTTACCTTGCCAACAATTTCATTCGTTTACCATTTAGGATTGTGGTAAAGTGGTAAGTATTTTTTTATTTTTAGTCAGAGGTTTTGAGTTCCAATTTTCTTGAATATGAAATCGTTTGTGTTAGAAATTGTTTTGATTGATGAATTTTCTGACATGAATTTAAAGTTTTAATTATGCTTCAATATAAATAATGAACACTAAATAATGTGAGGAAAAACGTTGTTTGGGTTAGAGAACCAAAGATTGAGATTTGAGAGACAATTTTTTTTGGTATATGCTTGTAGTTGTGGAATAGATGCGCTTAGGCAATGAATTTTTTTTAGTAACTAAACAGTACTTTATTTATGAAAGTGAGATTAGGCCATGAATAAATATTTTTTTAAAAAAAAACTGATTCATATATGTTGTTATATCAAATTAACTGGGAGTACATAATTATGGGTGTGTTTGGTATGAGAGTTTTCCAATTTTTTTAAATTTGGTTTAGAATCAACTCTATGCAATAAAAAATAGAGTAAATTTTAGGTTTAGCAAACATAAAAATCATATTTGTATGCTATAGCTATTAATTTGTATATTTTGGTATACAAATGGGTCTTGCATTTGTATATTTCGGTATACAAATGGGTCTTGCATTTGTATATTTCGATCTATTTGTATATTTTGGTATTCAAATGGGTCATGCATTTGTATATTTCGATATACAAATGGGTCCTGCATTTGTATATTTCGGTATATAAATGGGTTCTGCATTTGTATATTTCAATCTATTTGTATATTTCGGTATACAAATGGGATGGCAAAAAACATGGAATGTTTGTTGCGAATTACAAATAAAAGAAACTATGGCTTTAACATTTAATTTGAATTAATAGTTTGTTATTTCATACAATTTTCCCTAAAAAATAGCAACTTTCACATATAGCAAACATAAAAATCATATTTGTATGTTATAACTATAGTTTGCATAATTGTGCTCCATAACAATTTTTTTGTTTGCTATGGAGCTTTAGCTTTGTATAATTCGCTACAAACATCCAATTTTATACAAATTATTCAGTTTTGTATAAATTCAGTATAAATTCATTTATACATAGTAATTTGTAGGATAAGGATCTAAAAAATACCCCAACTTTGATCGAATTTGTTGTTGCGATACTAAACTTTCATGAGGACCTATTACCTCCCTAGACTATTTAATACCGTATTTTAAACATATATATTTTTCCACGTGGACATAAAAAATAATGCAAAATTATAAATAGTAATGTGTCCACGTTGGCACATATATACCTTTAAAATACACTATTAAATAGTTCAGGGGGTAAAAAATACACTATTAAATAGTCTAGGGAGGTAATAGGATCTCATGAAAG
>JAJOOO010010514.1:0-11396 GCA_029582685.1 Solanum piurae
CTTTCTTGATTTATCAAAATGGACAAATAATTGGGGGCAACTAAAAAATGAAAAATGGACAAGTAATTAGGGACATAGGGAGTACTATTTTGGGATATTCATCAATACTTATCCACATTATGAAATCAATGGATAATTTTACATTTAGTTCCTAATTTATCATTATCAGTAATTATAGTCATTCCCTTATTATATGTTCAAAACATTGTATTTATTATATTAAAAAAGTGATGTAGTAAATTATCCTTGTATTTATAATTTCTTAAAAAGTGTATAAACTCAATACTCCCTCTATCCCTAATTACTTGTCACTTTTTCTTTTATAGTTGTCCCTAATTATTTGTCCATTTTGACAAATCAAGAAAGGACAATTTTTTTTTTACCTATTATACCCTCAATTAAATGACTAATTACTTTTTAAAATGTAGAACTTTTCATCCACTTCATAATTAATAGGGGTAAAATGGTAAATTTACTATGTCATTAATTATTTTCTTAATATGTGTGTCAATTTAAAAGTTGACAAGTAATTAAGGACAGAGGAAATAGTAGACATCTACTGTTGGATAGAGAAAAACAATTAAGTTATTACCATTAATTAATTATCGCAAGTATCAACGTGAGAGAACTTGCTGGAACTTTGAACGGTGACCGTTCATATTCAAGAATATCATGAGTAAAATAATAGACTAAATAAATCGTTTAACAGAAAATAATTAGAATAGACTAAATAATATATATATATACTGAAAAAAAACATTTCACAAACTATTGTCTATATTCCAAAAAAAAAAAAAAAAAAAACTTAGTGATGGGCTGTGAAAAAATTACAAAAAAAGTGTGGGGTCTCAAGAGAAGTCGAGATTCCGTAAGAATCCGATAAAAACGTGGAATTGTCGGCAATTTCTTAGTCGCATCGTTTCGCCGCATATCTAACGGCGGTGCTCCACCATTAAATGCGACGGGCCCCCACCCATCTTCACAAATTCTCTCCTTTTGTCTTCACTCTCTACCCGACCAAATGACAAGAATATCCTTATGCATCGAGAAATTATTTGATACGCGAGATAAAATGAGATGAGAAAATAATAGCTTATGGGTTAAATATGTGTCATGAAATTAGTTATTATTTCATTTCTTATAAGAAATAATTAATTTCATTATTTTATGTAAAATATCTGAATATACAAAAATAAGTAGAAATTGTACCTCAAGAAACTATAGATTAAGGGGATGTTTAATTAGATGGGATGAATAAGAAAAGAATAGCATATGGTTAAGATGTTTCATAAAATTGGCTATTATCCTTTTTTTTTTTAGACGAAATAATTAATTTCATTATATTTTACATAAAAAATACATGAATTAATTTTTATAAAAAAAAAATTGAGTAGAAATTACACCTCAAGAAGCTATACCAAGTACTAAAAATAGATAACAAAATACATTTTTTTTTTGAAATTACACCTCCAAATACGAACTCTTGTTAAATCTAACAAACGATTTTTAATTTTTTTTTGATGGAGATCAAAGATGCCCCTTTTAATAAAGTTAGTTAAAGGACCAATATTGCTCGAGAGTATATTTAAGGAACATATTAAACCTATCCACAAACATAATGAACCGTTTTGTCATTTTCTCCTTTTGTTTACATCAAATACGTTTAGTAAGAGAAATAAATTTATTTATTTTAATAAAAACGATAATGTATGAAAACTTTTTTTTGTTTGAAAGACGTTTGTACTGGTTCAAACACAAATACTCCTAAAATTCTTCCCGCAAAACGTCTATGGATTCATTTGAACTTTTATATATATAAATATAGTAGAAATTGAATTCTCACTAACTTTTTCGGACTTACTTTTTAATTTTTTGAACCTCATTAATGAAAATTCTTACACAGTATGTATCTACCGTTCAAGCATCCCAAAAGAAGGGATAAAATCAAAAAAGAAAACTATAGACTACAGTATGCTCCAATTTATCCTGGAAAAAGGAAGAGGGTTTCGTTTCAATTTTGAATGATATATAAGATTACATGAAGCGTAATCTCTCTAATTAACAAACCTCTAAACTTTAGTTTATGAAATTTTAAAAAAAAAAGTAGTGATGAATGTGAATATTCATAGGGACAAAATAAGTAAACCTAATGTGATGAAAAATAGAGTGTTCAACACTATTGTCCTTCAATTTAAGTCACGCCACTCATCATTTCTAATATACTTACTATCTTCTTCTTTTTTTCATCACCTATTTGGGCTTTTTCATTCATGCCACACCACACATGCACCTCTTACTAAATTTAGAATTGTAATTATTTTAAAAAAAAAAACTCGATGCTTCTATGACAAAAGTAATTTGTAATTAATCTTTTGTTTTTCAATTAGTACGTAAATAAATAATTCTTTCCTCTTTTTGCATCACATGCTTATTTGAATCATATTATTGCTGCATGCAAATCAGTAGTTTTCCAGCATCATGATTCTTTTCTTGGTCAAATCAAATGCAAAATACTTTAGCCAACACAATTTTTTTTTGATTGATTGTCATATATTTTTTCCATCTATCTTAGTTCGTTTGAAAGTTTTCGAAGATTTGAGCAAATTTTTAGAGTTAAATTGGAGTAGACAATTTTTTTTATGTTACAATTTAGCCATTTGGAGACTATAATTTCAAAAGCCCAAAAACACATATTCAAGACCTAAGGAGGGTTTGATTTGTTGTATTCAAATTATAAATTTTAAGAACAATTTATTTATTTACAAAAAATCCATTTATGAATGTGAAAAGTGATGTATAAAAAGGGTTTAAAGGGATAGTTGTCATTTACTTATTTTATTTCAGGATAAATTAATTACTATACCACCCAAGGAGAGGGATATCTCACCCCAGCACTAATATAAGTTATCCCGGACTTGCCAACTAAACAACAAAGTAAGTGACACTATAATTTAATCCCATAATTATTTAGTGTTATCCTTCGCGGCAAATGACCCTTAAGAGTTGGTATTTGACTGCATTCTTTCTTATGCTCGAGTTCTCAAAAGTACTAAAATTAAGGTACAATGAATTCAATCGTAAAAAAGCGTAGATTATTTATTAGAAAGGGAAAAATAAAAGTGTATTTTGTGACTAATTAAACATTATCTTCAATTTATATTTTGGCCCTTCTTGAAAAGAGTAAAAGGCCGCTATGAAAAAATGAAATTTTTTAACATGGTAGAGGCACAACCAACAAAATTTTAACATGGTTAGCTTTAACACCCATTTCGGGAGATTTGAATGGTCTCAATTTATTTGACTTCCTTTCTTTGTAATTCGTGTTAAAAAGAATGTCTCTTAATGGATGGTAAGGAAGATATTTAGGCTAAAGACGTGTTGTTGAATTCTCATATTAGCTTGACAGGAATGAGCATTATCAAACAGCTATACCTGAAGTTGATAGAAGATCAGCCAAATTACCATACAAATGTCTGCTATTCCACAATAAAGCTAGTTTTACTTTGCGACTATTAATGCAAGACAAGCTTCTCACTACTTTGTGCTGGCTGATAGGATCTCAAAATGGGGAATGGAAGTGGAAACAAGATGTGATGAATCCAGAGATCATTTGGTAATAGAATGCTCGTACTGTGGTTCAGAAAAAAAGACCATCCTTGCTAGCATTTGGAATGGTTATCTCCAGTGGGTCATCAAGAATGCTAAAGGCAAAACTGCAGATGATCCAACTCTTCAACATGATGTATACAGAAGCTATCTACACCTTATGGACAGAAAAGAATCAAAGAGTCCTCACCAAGAAAAGCATGGAATGACCCTTCGGGGTGGCCCAGTGGTTTCGGCTTGGGACTTCCATGTTGGAGGTCTCAAGTTCGAAACCCCTTGCTTTCTGGGTCGAGCTCGTCGCACCGGGCTTGCCTAGTGCGGGTTGGTTTGCGAGCTATTGCATAGGAGCGGGGTTTTTACCCTGTGCGCACCTAAAGGACATAAGTTGGTAGAGATTGAGACTTACCTTGTAGATATCTAGCAGTGATTTTACTAAGATATGGCTTTGTAATGTTTTCACTTGGTGATTTATAGAATACAGTCAGTTACCAAAAAAAAGGATATAACAATTTTGTTTTTTCATTGTTCCAATTTTATCAGAGTCCGAGGAGGGGCAACTATTTTGTTTTCTTCATTTTTTTCCTTTTTTTGCATTGGCAGAAGGGGATGGCTTCATACCAAGTAGTATTTTGCTAACATTCAAGATCATATATTCCTATACTATGGCTGAATAAGTATACCTAAAAGCCATAGAAACTAAGACAGAAGCAGCAACCACTAACAGGGCCAGATAGAAGATAAATTACCCTCATTGCCAATTGCAAGCAAGCCACAATATCAGTCTTCTCTTTTGATAAAATGAGCAGTCAATAGCTTTGTAACTGTGAAGCCATGGAAGGAATCAACTTGAAATAGTTCTTTTAACCTTTCATCGCAGATGATTGTCTTCTTATCAGATGGATCCTGGAAAGAAACAAGCACACTGTCAAATCCTGAGATTGGTGATTTGACATGCAACCAATGGATAATTGCTAAGGGTTGGCATTTGCTCCAGTAAATTCCTTCCCAGTAACAATCAATACCCTTTTAATTCATGACAGAAGTCCAAGAAATATTCATGCCTCGAAGTTATCAGATGGAGCTCTTTATTTTTGAAGGAAGATGATATTAATTATACACAAACACATACATATACCATATAGCAGTACTGCTCTCAAATAATTAAAGATATAGGAGGTTTAAAATATTGTTTACCCGAAAAGGAAGGAACTAAAAAGAAAAGAGGTAAGATAAGTTGGATAATTAAACATGAATGCCAACTTTTTTATAAAAAGGAATATGCTAACTGAATTGAGTATTAAAACCAAAACAAGAACTAAAGATAGTGAAGGATGTCAACAGAAAATGGAACAAACCTGCAGCTCATTTTCTTTTATATATTGCCATATTCGCTTAATAACATCAGCTCGTGGCAATGCATTTTCACCAATACCTAAGAATTTCACAAGAGCATCTGATAATTGAACTGGAGCAAGAAAACCAGATCCTCCACCTTTCTGCCTTTTCTCTTTCTGTTTTGGCTCATCTAAAGCTGGTTAATTGAGAGTTGTAGATTTGACTTAGCAAAATGATGGATATGTCATTAGTTGGAGAAAAGCTGAAGCAAAGGCTTCACCATACTGCAAACAACCTATAAAGAGCGGAAAACATTTCGAAATCGAAGCCTATTACTTTCTGCACTTCAAGCAATTTATTCTCACCTTCTTCTCTGCCTTTTTTCGGTAGCCTTCTCTTCACAGAAGTTTTGACTTGAGTGCCTGCATGAGTCAAAGAAAAGTATCCTAAATACACAAAAGATTTCACAATTTCACAAGCACTTCCACTAAGTTGAGTTCTGAATCTTATGGATATGATAGGTGAAGCGCCACAAGCAACTCTGAAGTCACTACCAAGCAGAGATTTTAATCTAGACAGGCTGCTATGCACAACAACAACAACATACCCAGTGTAGTCCCACAAAGTGGGATCTGGGGAGGGTAGAGTGTACGCAGACGATACCTCCACCTCAGAGTTAGAGAGGTTGTTTTGGATAGACCCTCGGTTCAAGACAAAAACAGTCCATAAAAGAAAAGTAATAGAAGTACAAGAAGCAACAGACCGCAGATAGTAGCATAACAATACTACAAAATAATACAATAATCAAACTACACGAAACAGTAGATAGTAATAGAAATGGAAGAACAAGAAACTACAAGAGTAATATTACGACTACTAGTATGTACAGCAAGACTATACACTCCTACCTACTAGTATGGATGTGATCCTAAGTCCTACCAACTACCCCTTCTACCCTAATTTGTATCCTACACACCTTACTATATAAGACCATTTCCTCGGGAAGCTGCACTTGCCCCATGTCATGTCTATTCACGTCTCCCAATATTTCTTAAGTATACTGCTAGTGCTACCTCTCCTGAATCCATCGATAGCCAACCTCTCACACCTCCACACTGGGGCATCCGTGTATCTCCTCTTCACATGCTGCTATGCGTACTGCTGAAACCCCTTAATTTAACCCCGTAATGGTGTGATGCCAAATAATTATGCAATAAATCAGGAAAGTAAGAAACTATTGATTCGAGAACCAAAAAAACAACTGACCATAGGCACAGTGCTCTTCTGCAATCATTTAGGTACCTAACAGCAATATTCTGAACAACTATAGCAATACCATGACGATGCAAAATGGCTCATATTACAAAAAATTCCACAATGAAATCGTCAAAAGGAAAGTAAAAATACCATTTTCCTCATTTAAGGGCCAAATGTGCTTGGATAGCACCTTGTTCATCTGGAACATGTCTATACTTTTGACCTGAAAAATTCCACTCAAAACTTCATCACATAAAATTTTCCGCTTGTTCTCTGGGTTTTGTAAATTCTTCTCCCGGATATAGGCCCAAATCTTCTTGACCACCTACTAACAAAAGACATCACCAAAAAGTATACAGGAAATTAGATCAATGATAGAGTAAGGATCATAACAAAGACAAGCCATAGAAGTAATGCATCACCTCTGGTCTGCCAAGTTCTGGCTCGCCAACCAATTTCTGAAGCTGTGGAGAAAGTGCACATGGTTTGTTAAAGCCCCCTTTTTTCTTTGCTTCTCCATTCATTTTCTCAGACCTACTTAATAATATTTGGAAACAATTCGACGTGAACAACATCAGACAAAGCACTATTACAAGTGGATGATCAAAATTACGCCACATAAGCTCTCTCTCTCTACTACTATTGCAGCTATGCTATATCACATGTAATTGCTAATACTTGTGAGAATTATCAGTAAATAATTATCAAAATTTGAATCAATGCAATCAGATGGATTACTGATCAATCAATCAACTACGCTACAATCCCAAACTAGTTGGGTTCGGTTATATGATTATATTGTATTGATCATCTATATACAATACCCTTATACCCATTTTATTCCATTAAGAGATAATTTATCTTCCAAGGTAAAATAGGGGTTTGCAAAACTAGAGATTCTTTCACTTTAATACTTTCCTGGGAATGCCGAACCTAAGTGTAACAACATCAATTAAGTATTAATCTCAAACTTTAATACTTTGGGATTAAAGTTTATCAAGAAATCATACCGCGCTTTCTTCTTTGACCTTGTGGCACTCTTATCCTCACCCACCTCTTCTTCTTGGGAGCAAGAATCGCCATTTTCATCTTCCTTCACTTTCTCTGATTCTTGTTCTTCCTCTTGTTCTTCTTGGGAGCAAGAATCATCATTTTCACCTTCCTTCCCATTCTCTGCTTCGTGTACGTTGTTCTTTGGAGTTTCCTCAACCTGAATTCGAAGGAAAAGGTCGATTTGATCCCTGATAAATGCTTTCCTGTCAAGTAAATCGACCCCAAGTTCCTCCTCAAGCCTCCGACGAACGGTGCCGGCGGTGGCAATTTCAAGGTCGGAAACTCGGAGTATTTCCCGGAGCCGGTCAACCAACACGGAATCCGACACCATTCTTGGGTAAAATGGAAAAAGAACAGGAACTAGTAAAGTAAACCTAACTTCGTAAGAGGAGGAAAGGCCCAAAATAGTCCCTTATATTTGGGTTAAGACTCAAAGTGGTCCTTGAATTTTTACATAGAGCATTAATAGTCCCTCATGTTTGCAATATTGGTGCACTTTTGGTCCTTCCCTAAATTTTTGCCTATTTTTAACATTAATTTTGTCCACAATTTTTATGTGAGGAATGTCCAATCGTCCCCTAAATATTACTGCAACTAAACTAAGAACATCTTTACACATGATGTTGGAAGAAAAGAAAAAAAGTGTACTATTGTACGTGAAATTATCGTGATGAACCTCTTGACTTTACCTGCAATACGATTTCTACTAAACGAAATAAGGTATTTTTCTTATCACATTCTCTCATATCGTGTTATTTTTTCTACTAAATATATAAAATGATGATTGAACATCCATACATAAGTTATAGATAAAATCAATGTTAAAAAATATGCAAAATTTTGGAGGAGGACCAAAAGTGCACCAATATTACAAATATGAGGGACTATTCGTGCTCCATGTGAAAACTCAAGGATGACTTTGAACCTTAATCCAAATATAAGAGACTATTTTGAGCCTTTCCTCTTCGTAAGAGAAACAAAGTTGAACAGAGTAAAGAAAACTCTTACCAACTGTCTAACAAGGAAAATATAAGTACTCTGTTAATTCTTTTCTCTTTTATTCTTTAAATTTAAAAAAATTAATTAAATTACCAATTGGCGACCTCACAATTTTTATTTCCGAAATGGAAAAGTTGAGAATCTATATACCCACAAAGATTGAGAACTCAATTGGTAAAATATATGTAATTATGGAAGGTTGAGTTTTTTTTATTATTTTATTGAGGGTAAGTTTATAACGTTCTAACTCATAAATTATAATTTTAAAATTTATGAATATTCAAAAATTATTATATTTATCATATTTATAAAAGTGCATTACATTATAAATTCTGTATTTTTGTTATAAGATCGGATATATCTGGATTTGTGTTGTTGGTGGGCAAATGCCAAGCCCAATTTGGACTCCTCAAATTACTATAGTCTATAGTTATTTGATTGTCATCTACCTTCTTTAAAAAAAAATTGTGAAACTATAAAATTAACATGTCTAATAAGTTGGAAGATAATTAAAGACGAAATAAATCATAACTATCTTGGAAAAAATATGTATGAAATAGTGTTTATCTCTTTTCTGTTTTTATGCAACATACAAAAAATCAAAATTACTCACTTGTCTTAAAGAAAAATACTCTTTATGCATCATTTTTAAATATTTTAATATATAGTTATTTTTTGTGTGTGCAAACAAAAAATTTGACTTATAGATCAATTTATTGAAGACTATATTAACATTTTTCTTGTATAGAATGTAAGATAGATTTGTTGGAGTGTATGGACCTTTAAAAAAAGTGATAGTATGGCGAGTAACTCGTTTACTTTAACAAGATAAAATTATATCAAAACTTTTAAAGTTTTTCTTGCTCAATTTGCTTCTAAACTCGATAAAGTTACTTATATCGATTGGCAGGAGATCAACATGTATTTTGGATTTAAGAAATTATTTTGTTGAGTCTTCTCCATCTTTTAAAAAGTATTGAGGAACACTACAAAATTAATATGCTTAACAAGTTAGATAAACAACAGTTTAAAGAATGCAAGAATTTAAAAAAGGGTAAAAAGAAGTTTAAAGGAAGTCGCCACCTAATTTTAGGATAAACTAGGAAACCAATTAATTAATTAACATAAAAAAAATCTACGAAACTAATAGATTCTAGGTAAGAGGTTCAAGTTATTCCGAAGGGAAGGTGTTAGGCATTCTTCGAAATCCACAATTGCGGATCCCGACTGAATTCATTTATTCAAATTGAGGAGGAGATAAAAACAAATATACAAGTATAATAAACATGTGATATACACAAGTAATAAAATAAAACAATAATATAAGAAACGGCTTGAAGTTTGCCTAACATCGATATATACAAAATAATGAATAAAGAATATAATTCGAACTTCATTCGAATAACTTCAATAGGAAGCAACTATGTGCACCTGTAAAGACACTCAATAAAAATGTTAATAATGAATAAATATGAATAAAAATGAATAAATCAAATAATAACTTAAAAATAAAAATTCGTCTTATGAACATGAGAGGCCTTGAAAATCGACGGTAATTTCTTCATCGACCAATTTTAACATACAACGAATATAAACTTAAATTAAATTTCCGTCTTTTAAAAATAGGAAGGCTTCTAAAACCGACAAAGAGATTTTTTTATTGGTCATTTTATATATATATATAACATAAAATCAAACAGTAGCCAAATGAAAAAACAAAACAACTCACATTAAAAATTATAAAAAAGGGCATAAATAAATCTAAAGAAAATAGGACATTGAAGAAGAATAAAACAACAACCATAATCAAAATAAACAGATAAATCCAAAGTCACCAGAAAATTAAAAAATAAATAAATTATAACATAATAGAAATAATAATATCAAACCTAATATAAAATCTCATATATTAACTAGATTGCTAATAACTAGACTAGAAATCAATGTGAAAATTCTGTCATAGATCAAAATAACACAATATTGATAAACAAAATATCAAACAAAAATTCGAACAAAGCATATGAACGGAAAAATCAACTAAAATGTAAACACAATTCAACATAAAAATGAGGACAATAATGAGCAGCAACATATAAAATTAATTGTAATCAAACCAAACCCACTAAAATAAAATGAAGTAAGAAAGAGGAAAAGTTTCACCGAGAAGAAAGAAAGGAAGCGATGCGGGTCTGCCTCTTTGCGAGTTCGCCGGAGCTCGAAGCTCTAGTAGCTGATTGTTGTTGTGTAGTAGCGTTGAAGCTGTTGGTTACGAGCTCGTAAACTTGCTGCTATCTGGCGTCGAATTTCATGGCATTTTTGGAGGTTGCTTTTGGTGGCTTTGGGTGGTGGAACAGTAGGGATTTGTTGAGGAAACGAGGTGGGGTTTTGGGTGGTGTTTGGAACAGAGGTGGGGAAGAGAAACGGGGAAGAATTGTGTTGTTTGTGACTGGAAAAGGAGACCTAAAAGAAATTGGGTGATTTGCTGCTTGGTTGGGGTTTCGTTTGGTGGAATCTAGGTTGTTGATTGGTGGCAGCGTGGTGAGGAAATGGGTGAGAGGTCTGGTCGATTTCTGCAAAAAAAAAGAAAAAAAGATCTTGTGTTGTCGAAGCTCCGCCGGAAATGGCGAAGGGAGAGTGGACAGAAGGGGGTCTGGTGGAGAACCTTGTCATCGGAAAATGAAGACAAAAAATGGGGGTTGGGTTTGTGTCACGACCCGGGAGCACCCCCTAGTCGTAACCGACGTACTCGACCTCGAAGAGGTCTAATACAAGCCTCTTAGCATTCATTCATCGCATAGACACCAAAACCATAAGGAATTAAAAACTTTCTTTACACACGAAGATATTTTCATTAAATAGCAAGCGGAAGACTTTCTAGACTTTATACAATATGTCTCAAAACCATCTAATACTTGTATATAACATTGGGACTAAGCCCACTCAAAACTTAAGCAAATGCTAGAAAGACATAAAAAAAGAACATGTTGGTTATTGTCCTCGAATCTATGAGGACTCACCAAGTCTTCATCTTCAACACTTAAAAACCTATCAAGTAGCCATGACGTATCACCATCTCCAAATCCCTACACTTTAGTCAAAAAGCGAAAGAAAGGGGTTAGCACAATTAAGTACTAAGTATGGAGACC
>JAJOOO010010515.1:0-10428 GCA_029582685.1 Solanum piurae
AACATTATTTTATGAGAAATATATGTATGTGGAAAAGAATCAAGTCTTTTTATTTGATTAAATATTTTTATTAGATCATTATCTTCTACTTTTGTATTGTTTCTCTTAACACTTTTAATTCAAAAAATAAATCTAAATCATCAATAGCATAATAACTATGTGTTAAAGAAAACTCAAGGTTAAGATAATATTTTTATAAAATTATCATCATTTAGTGATTTGAATTTACCACTAAATAAGAAATAAGAATTATTTTTATATGCTTCAATCGGATTTTGTTTTGAAAAATTAGCTTGATCAACTCTAATTCAAGGGACTTTGTGATTTCGTTGTCAATATTTCATCAAATTATTTCTTACAAATTAAAATTCAGGTTCTATATTCATCTTTATATGCAATTTTCTTAGTAGAAATCATAGCATTCATAGTACATATTTATTTTTTTTAAAAGACATTTATAAGTAATTTTTTTATAAAAAAATTGGGGATCCTAAAATTTATGGGGGCTAAAGCGATGACTTTAGTGGCCTAGGGGCTAAGACGGAGGAAGTATATAAGAAGTAATCAATGTATAAAGAAAAATAAAAAAATTACTAAGTATAATGAATATCAAACTTGTATAATGTTCTATGCAAGTCGGCCAAAGGAACAAATCTTGATTTTTCGGTCATTTGGAATCTTAAAAATATATACGAGCATACGCGAGATTGGCATTAGGGAAGTCCAAAAAGAAGAGGATATGTTGTTTGCAGGTCTTTTGCCTCCTTAGTCACAACTCTCAATTGTCAGACAGTTCATAGGTAAAATGATATATGCAGCATCTCCAGCAGCTTTAAGCAACTTTTCTGTATTTCATCTACAAATTCATGGAAGGCAACTGGGAATCTAATGAACATATGTATTAAAGGAGATTTCATGAAATGTATTTTTAAAGGGATAAGAAAGTTAACTCTATTTTCTGAACCCCAAGAAAAACACTACAAGAAAAGTGAGAATTACATGGGGATTTTCCTGGGGATTAGTATGAAAATTCGTAGGAAACTTATTTTCCTGCAAATTTTCATACTAATTCCCAGGAAAATCCCCATGTAATTCACACTTTTCTTGTAGTGAAAGCAACACAAGCCACAGTATAAATATGTCAATTCTCCAGGGGTTTATTCCAATTTCCATCACTTAAACTGATCGACAAGGAATGTTCTATAATAAGATGGAAGGCTTTGATGTGATGAACCAGAAGCAGAAAAATGAGAGACGGGTTGGTGAATAATTATAAGGGAAACAATGCCATGTTACTGTCTGTGCTTAATATCCTAAGATTAAGGTCAGTGTTTAATAATAATACGATGTATAAGGTATTGGTTTACTTCATTACTTGTTTAAAACGTCTACAATAATGCTTCTCCTTTACTTTTGTGGGAAAATTGATGTAGAAACTGATTAATTATTACCACATCAGCTAATTAGTCTCTTCGATCTACTCAAATCTTGAATATCCTTATTTGTTTTCCCAGAAATCTTAAACATTAAGTGGAGTCCATGTTCAGGACAACAATCTTCCAAACTTCAACACTAACAAGACCAGTTATGTGGAACAGAATCATGATAATGTTTCGCGTACAAACATTAGCAATCAAAAACCGCTAGTCTACAATAGTAATATATTGGCTTCTCAAACTATAGATGTTAATTAGTACTCAGAACAGAGTTTGAGAAAGGAATGATGTTAATCCACATTGAAGAATTTGTTCATAGCAGTACATAGAGGATTCTAGAAGAAGAAGAAGAAGAAAAGATTTTTTCATATATCACACAACATTCATTTACAGCTTATTTATACAACCCATATTGTAATTAACTTTTGTTCTAGTAACTAACTTTCACTTCACGACTTAATCAACTTAACAAACTCTAATTGCTTCTAATCACTTCTAGAATTAATACTCCCCCTCAAGCTAGGATGGAAGACATCAAGAACTCCTAGCTTGGAAAGAAGGAATTGATGTTGCACAATCCCCAAACCTTTTGCAAGTAAATCTGCTAACTGAGATTTAGTCCCTACATACTCTGGCTTGATCAAACCATCCTTGAGCTTCTCTCTTATAAAATGACAGTCAATTTCAATATGCTTGGTCCTCTCATGAAAGATTGAATTTGAAGCAATCTGCATAGTTGCCTTGCTATCACAACATAACTTAAGTGGAGTGATAATGTCTATGTTTAAGTCTCTAAGAAGTCCTACTAACCATATGATTTCTACTATTGTGCCTGCAATACTTTTGTAGTCAGCCTCTATTGAGCTTATACTTATATTATGTTGCTTCTTTGACTTCCATGAAATCGAAGAGTTTCCAAGTTGAATTACATATCCTCTCCTAGTATTGGGGCAAGCTTCCCATTCTGAATCACATTATGATGTTAATATTGTGATTGGCCCCTTCTTTAGTAACACCCCCTTATCCAGGTGCTTGTTTGAGATATCTGAGAACTCTTAGTGCAACATCCCAATGTGATCTTTGGGATGTTGCATGAATTGACTGAGAACTTGGACTGCAAAACATATATCTGGTCTGGTGATGATCAAATAGATCAGTTTCCCCAACTAACTGATGGTAACTGTGTATATCAGTTAACTAAGGATCATCATCATTTCTAACTACTGCATCATACTCAACTGTGGTCAGTTTTGCATTCACCTCCATGGGAGTAAGGCTGGTTTAGCTCCTCCTAATCCTACTGTGGAAAGTAACTCTAAGGTGTACTTCCTTTGATGAAGTAAAATTTCCTTTTCAGACCTTAATATTTCAGTACCCAAAAAATATCTGAGTTGTCCCAAGTCCTTAATCTTGAACTTGTTGTGCAAAGTCTTCTGAGCATCATCAATTAGGTATTGGTTGTTTCCTGTGATCAGTAAATCATCAACATAGATAAGGACTATAACTATATCATTGTCAGATTGTTTGGTGAATCGGTGAATAGTGAATGATCATGTGAGCTCTGACTGTAACCTGCTTCCAACAAAGCAGTAGTCAACTTGATATTCCATTGTCTAGAAGCTTGCTTCAGGCCATACAAAAACTTCAACAGTTTGCATACTCTAGTCTCCCCCTGTCTGTGAAAACCTTGAGGCAAAGACATATAAACTTCTTCATGCAAATCACCCTATAGGAAGGCATTATTAACATCCATTTTCAGCAGAGACCAGCTCTTAGAGGCTGCAATACTAATTATAGTCCTCACCGTCACCATCTTAGCAACAGGGGAGAAGGTCTCATGGTAGTCTAATCCTTCCGTTTGAGTATATCCTTTAGCTACCAACCTAGCCTTGTACTTGTCTACAATCCCATCAGCCTCATGTTTGATCTTAAACACCCACTTAGAACCAATAGCTTGTTTTCTTGGTGGTAAGGCAACTACCTCCCAAGTCTGGTTACTTTTTAAGGCACAAATTTCATCAGTCGTAGCTGCTATCCATATATCATCTTGAGATACTTCCTTGAAGGATTTTGGTTCACTCTAAGGGGAGAACGTGCCTAAGTATGCTTGATAGGAAGTGGATAGATGAGGGTATTGAAGACAATCAGAAATAGGGTAGGAACAACTTGCAGATGGTTTAGTGGTGGTTATGTAATCATTAAGCCATCCAAGAGGCTTAAAAATTCTAGAAGGTCTTGGCTTAGACTGATTATTAAGCTGGATTGACACTTCTGTAGACTGTGAAGTGTCACATAAACTAGAGGGAGTACTACTTTTGAAGCTTGTGGTTTTAGATAGGACACATAATTTGTGTGGTCGAAGACTTTTGAAACTTGTAGACTTAAATATGTTTTTACATTTTCATGAATATAAAAGGTTCTCATTAGAGGTACTTCGAATGGAAAATTTGAACTTATTTTATCTCCACATATAAAAATGTGTTCTTTTATCAACGAAAAATTGAGGAAATTAAACAATGTCATTCTGGACACGGGTTTTGCAAGTGTGTTCCATGTAATTTTTTATAGATCGATGAAATGATTAAAATTACAGAACTACGACATTCGAAAATTCATAGAAAATCAAATTAAAGAAGTCTAATAATAAGAAGAAAAAAAATAAAAACATAAAAGAAAAAACACAACATACACGTCATTCTTAAGACTATGATCGTATCAATATAGATGGAAGAAGAAATACAAAATAAGTACATAATATTTCAGGTTCTTGTCAACACCTTATTCCACAATCATTCAAAATTCAAGAACTTCTTCACCAAGTCAAACTAAAACATGAATCAAATAGTAAATAATAATATTAATTTCATGTTACCTCATAAATATAAGCTCTTAAACACAAAAGAAAATAAATTTACTTGTCCAGATAGTATTAAGTAAAATCCAAAACAATATTTTTTTACAAAAAGAAGAGAATCGTAATTTACTATTCTTTGGTACACATTTATATATATAGTGCAAGCAAGATAAGAAAGATGACTGATTTAAATCTATCTATTTATAATAGGAGATAAAAAATAGTATACGTGTCAGCGCCACAATTAATCTTGAAATTTTAATATTTAAAAATTAAATTTTAAAAAGATATATGAATTTATTTTAAAAAAAACACATGTCAGCAAATTCTTCCACATTTTCACGTTGTTAAAGAATAGGATTTGATTAACTAATAAGCAATTTATTTTAAGTTTTAAATTTTAAACAACTCAATTATCTATTTTTGAAATACATTTAAAAAATATAAACTACCTATTCAAAAACTTCCTTACTATTTTAAATTTCTAATTTAAAATTCTTTTAAATTAACCGAAACTTCCGTACTGAATTTTAAAATAGTTAAAACAGAAAACTAAAAGAATAATAAAAACTGCAAACAGAGAAAAAAATATGGAAAACACGGTAAAACAAAACTGAAAATGACTGTTTTGATTGATCAATTAAAAACTTGAATGATCTTTTGAAATTTTAAAAATAAATTCTTTATGTAAATAAAAATAAAAATATAAAATTTGAGTATCTAACTACATATTACCATATTTCTTTATTAATATATTTAATCACACTTAAAATTTAAATAAGCAATTTTAAAACTTCCTATTACATTCCCACTTATATACAAACTCTAAAAACTAATTAACAAAATATTAATAAGATATTAACTAAAAAACAAGATAGAAATTTAAAGTGGTTTAAAAAATTAGGAGAAGTAAAAAGTGTCATTTTTCAGCAACACAAAATTCAATAATTTAATTAATATTTAAAAAATTGTATCTAATATTAACCAAAAAGAAAAAAAAGTAACTAACTATATAATTCCATGTTTCTTTTTTTCCTAAAATTAAAAATTGGTTACTTTTTTTAATTAAATTTTAAAATAACTGAAAATAATTAAAAAAGCAAACACGTGAAAAATAAATTTAAAACTAAATTTCTAAATAGTTAAAAAAGAAAACTAAAAGAAAAATAAAAACTGCAAACGTAGAAAAAGATGGAAAACACGGTAAAACAAAACTGAAAATAATTTAAAACTTGAATGGTGTTTTTAAAATTAAAAATTATTTTTAAAAAATAAAATAATTAAATAAAAATGTAAATATAAAAATTGAGTAACTAACTACATATTACCATATTTCTTTATTAATAATATATTTTAATCACACTTTGAATTTAAATAAGCAGTTTTAAAACTTCCTATTACATTCTCACTTATATACAAACTCTAAAAACTAATTAACAAAATATTAAAAAGATATTAACTAAAAAACAAGATAGAAATTTAAAGCGTTTTCAAAAATTAACGTGACAATTTTTCAGAAACTAAAACATATAAACCTAACAAAGTTCACGTTCATCTAACTTTTAATTTTTCTTGCCCATTTCTATATATAAGTTTTCTCTAAAACGGAAAACTTCATTAGACAAGTAGTTCACAAAATAGATTATAGAAATTTTCCTCAACAACGTAATTTTATTTCTTCTTTCTCCAAGATCATCATCGAATCAGGTAATTATTTTTCTATATTCCTCATATTTCAATGAGAAAATGGTCTAAAACCCTCCAACCTATACCCGAAATCCCAACTACACACTCCACCTTCACGGGTGTCCTATTACCCACCTGAACTTTATATTTCTCTATTTTCTACACACCTAAGTGCTGACCTCAACACATAAACCAAATAATTAGTCTTGTGTGATTCCACGCGCTGGGTCCCCCGCCTCTTCAACTCACATTTCTTGTTTTTTCCCTCATTTCCCTCCTAAAACGTAAAAGAACAAAAAAATTAATACTATCTTTATTAAAATTTCAACAAAATATCTTTAAAAACTAAAAATGTAGTTAATTATAATTATAAACATATTTTTTTAATTTTAATAATATAAATATTAAATTGTGTATTAACAATAATATTGTAATATGCACAAGTAAATAAGTTAATTGATTTGTACCATTATTTTTTATTTTTAAAAATATACATTACAGAGTGCATAGCAAATTTTATTAGTTATTTTTAATTTAATTATCCGCACAACGCGCGGACACGTATACTAGTAATTATTAATACTAATTACAGGTGGAAGCTCAAAGGATAAAACAAATGGGGTTGAAATACAAAAAGATCACTATAAGGCAAATAATTTATTTAAGAACTTTTATAGGTAGCATCTCTTAATAATTGGAAGTTATGAATATGAAAAGAATGATAGTTACAGATATTAAGAGTAACAATAAAATATATATCTCTCTCTATATATATATATAAATGAGAAATATGGAGAAGGTGATGTGACACATCTTTATGACATCCATTCCTATTTATCCATGTTCTCCTTTTTTGGCTTTTTTTCTTCATTTTCTCAATAAATAATTTGTTTATTTATTTAAAAATTCAATCATATTTACTATTCTAATTATATCTAATAAGTTACAAAAAACCTCTATCTATTTACCTTCTCTACTTAAATAACATGCATCTTCAATTTCTTTCTAAAAATTGTTATGGTTTAGCCAATCTATAAATAACAATCATCTATGGAGATGCTCAATGTTCATTTTCATTTCCATTTTTTCATTCTTTCTTTTTATTAGTATAGTTTTTCCTCCTTTTATATTTTTTTTTCTTTCATCTCTTTCATCTTTCATGTACTTAACAATGTCATGATATGGTCTTCACTTTGATAAAGATCATAGATATATTTTTCAAAGATTCATCATATAGATGTTCACATTAATTTGGTACAAGTTCATCAAAATGAAGAATGAAGCTCAATTATCTTAGAAGATTCATCAAAAGAGATGACCAAAGAGATGACCATGTTAGTATAAAAGTTTGAATGGTTTCCCAATTTTTTGAAGATTTATTAATGAATTGTTTTGATTTTAATTAATGTTATTCTATTCTTTTTATTTTATTTTGATAAAATATATAAATTTCATTTTGTTCAACAAAAAATAATTTATAAAACTCTATTGACCAACATATTAGAAAGTTTAATTAGCATTTTTTGTTAATTAACTTTGTTGTTGTTCTTCTTATTATTACTATTATGAGAATGAAAGAAGCAGAAAAGTATCACATTTTTGTTTTTGCGTGTATCTATTTGTCAATTTCTAATTAATATTCTAATTTTTTTCAGTGTTGAAAGGTATGATATTACCGATGGTACATCTACTCATAGTTGTTAGATATTGTTGCCCCTAAAAATATATGATATGGTCTATCATATTAGAAATCAATCACAAAATAAATAAATAAACCATCTTTTTAGTATTTCAAAACTTTTAATTAATCAATAAATTATTTAATGAAAAGAATGAAGACAAATTTCTCATTTATGTGTACATACATATAATAAAAAGTTATTTTATAGTTATGCTATAATAAATGTGCATTTGTGATTAATATGTATTTAACTTGTAATTATTTAAAGAAAAAATTATCTATTTAATTTTCCACATTAAAGGAGTTATTTTTTGAATAGTTATTATCATATATTAACTTTTTTTTAATGATGACTACAATAATAAATAGATTAATGTTATGGAACTCTTCAACTCCTCATGTAAAATTTCTCTCTCTATATATATATAAAGGAGAAACATAGAGAAGGTGATGTGACACCTCTCCATGGCATCCATTCCTATTTATTCATGTTCTTCTTTTTGACTTTTTTTCTTCATTTTCTCAATAAATAATTTGTTTATTTATTTAAAAATTCAATCATATTTACTATTCTAGTTATATCTAATAAGTTACAAAAAACCTTCATCTATTCATCTTCTTTACTTAAATAACATGCATCTTCAACTTCTTTCTAACAATTGTTATGGTTTACCCAATCTATAAATAACAATCATCTATGGAGATGTTCAATGTTCATTTCCATTTCCATTTTTTCATTCTTTCTTTTTATTAGTGTAGTTTTTCCTCCTTTTATATTTTTTTTTCTTTCATCTCTTTCATCTTTCATGTACTTAATAATGTCATGATATGGTTTTCATTTTGATAAAGATCATAGATATATTCTTCAAAGATTCATCATAGAGATGTTCACATTAATTTGGTACAAGTTCATCAAAATGAAGAATGAAGCTCAATTATATTAGAAAATTCATCAAAAGCGATGACCCTGTTAGCATAAAAGTTTGAATGGTTTCCCAATTTTTTGAAGATTCATTAATGAATTGTTTTGATTTCAATTAACGATATTCTATTCTTTTTATTTTATTTTGATCAAATATATAAATTTCATTTTGTTCAACAAAATATAATTTATAAAACTCTACGAACCAACATATTAGAAAGTTTAATTAGCATTTTTTGTTAATTAACTTTGTTCTTCTTCTTCTTCTTCTTCTTCTTATTATTATTATTATTATTATTATTATTATGAGAATGAAAGAAGCTGAAAAGTATCACGTTTTTGTTTTTGCGTGTATCTGTTTGTCAATTTCTAATTAATATTCAATAATTTGTCATTGTTGAAAGTTTTAATATTACCTATGGTACATATATCATAGCTGTTAGATATTGTTGCCCCTAAAAATATATGATATAGTCTATCATATTAGAAATCAATCACAAAATAAATAAATAAACCATCTTTTTAGTATTTCAAAACTTTTAATTAATCAATAAATTATTTAATGAAAAGAATGAAGAAAAAATTATCATTTATGTGTACATACATATAATAAAAAGTTATTTTATAGTTATGCTATAATAAATGTGCATTTGTGATTAATATGTATTTAACTTGTAATTATTTAAAGCAAAAATTATCTATCATAATTTTCCACATTAAAGAAGGATTTATCTTATGAATAGTTATTATCATATATTAATTTTCTTAGTGATGATGTAACGACCGGGTTCCGTCGTTATCGAAAAGTCAACGGGGAAAATTTTTGGGTCGGAAAACTTTTTCATAGTAACTTGAGATTTTCCAACCTAGTCCAGATTTGGATGAAATCGAAGTCTGTGAGGTCTAGGGAAATCTGGTAGCAATTGGGTGATCTAATTACAAATTTGATCACATGAGTAGATAAATAAGTCGTTAAGGAACCCGTACGACTTTACGGAATTGAATTCGGGCGAGTAGAACTCCCGAAATTGATCTTAGTGTGAACGGATACTTTCTGAGAATCATTGGTTAAAGGAGTGTTGTGAAATGGGGTTTGAAATTCTTAAAATAGCTCACTGTTTCCATGCAAGCCGTTGAGGCGGAATTTCTGCCGCCAAGACGGGGCCGCTGTAGCGGGGTGGGTGCCGCTGTGGCGGGCCAGACACGACTTAAAATTGTAAATAAACCCCAAAAACGTTTTATTCTGCAATTTTCAAATTTGAGAGCTAAGGAATGAACCCCAGGTCTTTTCTTGACAATTTTTCACCATTCTTGAGGCTAAAGGTAAGATTTTAACTCTCCGAATCTTTTTTTTCGATCCGTAGAACGTAGTCTAATGGGTAATTATCGATGGGGGAGAGTTTTGATCTGGAATTTAATTATTATGGAAACATCCCTAATTGGGAGATTGGGATCATGAGTTTGATCTAGGGTTCATAGAATTGTTAGTAATTCGGGTAATTACTGATTATTTATTGATTCCCATGTTATTATGATTATTTGTAGACCAAGAACAAGCGGAACGAATCCAAAAAGGGAAGGATCAAGTTTCTTAGGGTTTCAAGCTTGTTTCGAGGTAGGTGATGGTTGTGATTCTATGATTGTGTGATGTATGTTTGTCTTGCTTCATTATGATGTATGCATGCAGATGTTGCATTATTGATCACACTTGTTGTAAATGAGGATATATGATTGATGAATGCCATGAATCATGACTTGATTGTATGATTATGAGAATGTACTTGTGATTGTGATTGTGGCTTGTTAAATGGATCGGGTGTTGCGTTCCGACACACTAACTTAGATCGGT
>JAJOOO010010518.1:0-11986 GCA_029582685.1 Solanum piurae
CTCTCCGTTACTCTTAAATTATTTAATTATAATTATTTATTGTTTGTTGTTTATTAATTCTAACTTTAGAATGGTTAAATAACTTAATTAGGTTCCCCAAAAGACGAGTCATTTCTTTGTGTTGGTTTATTTTAATACATTTCACTTGTTATGCTCACTTATTAATCAAATATCGATCGAATTTTATGTTTTAATTAAGTTAAATCTTTGAGCTTAAAAAATATGTTTTAAGGCCGTTTCACTTGATCACATCTTATATTTTTAAAGTTGTTAAGTTAAAGTATTTTTCTCAAATAAACTTTAAAAAATGTTAGTCAAAACCCTTTTCAATTAATTGAAAAAAAATTAATATAATACTTACTTAGTCTAAGTTTTATTAGTATTCTAAGCACTTGCAATTTAATTCAAATATTTTTATTTTGGTTTCCTTTCTCTAACAAAAAATAAAAATGCGTTATTTACTTATTTATTTTTCCAAAGTTAATCAAATATTGTAAGTTATTATTTTTATGTTAAATCATTATTTTCCTAAGATAGTCAAATATATTTTAGTCAAGTCGCAGGTCAACCGCATGTTAGCGGACACTTCGAATGCTTAAAACCTTCTCGAAGTGTAAATTGAACCCCGAACCCCCTTTGATATATTCAAATAATTTTTTCTGTTTAAATCTTTGAAAATTATAAGTTTTCTTAATTTCTTTAAAAAATTAAGTGGCGACTCTTTTCTAAGTATTTTTCTCAAATTGTTTTATACTTAGAACATTTCAAAATAGTGAATTTCCTAAAGATAGGTAAATTACGGCACAACAACCAATGTAAAACTAAAGAACAAATATTGAATATTATTGTCATTCTTAGGTTGAGAATTAATTTTCTTTTTGCATTAGTATTAATTTGATTTTGATTTAAGCTTTATTATAATTACCAACATCTATGGACTATAATCTTTATTGGACCATTCAGAATTCTAAGTTTCAAACTTGAAATAATATATTAAAAGACAAAACTATGAAAAAGTATAAGAAATATTTAAAAATTATATCAAAGTAAATATTTTTATGTATAAAATAAAATTTTAAAATTATCTATATAATGTCGGGTTGGTTTTATTTTAGTTAAAATCAAACTAACTCAAATATAGTCGGGTTTTTTCCCCAATACCAAATCAAGTCAAACCAAACTACTATTCGAATTTATTTTTTCCGATTTGACTCAATTTGCGGTTTGATTAGATTTCGATTCGATTTTATTATACCCCTATGTTTAAACTTATCATAATGAAAACATAGTTCTTTATAATTACATACGTACAATAAATCTTTAAATGTACCTCTATTAGGAGCAATTTAAGGAAATTATGGTGCACTATAATTAGTGATATAGGTGCGTATAATAATGGCAATAACAATAATAATTCATGTGAGTATGATCATTAATTTTTTTAAAAATAGAAATTATAAAGGTTAGACAATTTTCATGTGTGTTTGTGAATAGCATGTGAGTATGATGTTGACTTGTGAGGAATGTTATATCATGTAAGCTAATTAGTGGATCAGACAAGTAATTAGCTACATTTGGTGATTTTTTTTATTTTTCTGTTGCTTTTTCGGGTCAACATATAGAGAGTCAAAACACTTGAACCCGACACGTAATTTCAAAATCACAATCATATATTCTTTAGAATATAACTATAAAACGTACACCAAAAGTGAAAAAATCATTTTGAAAATAATTATCTTGTATTTGGATAGTCTTTTTAATTTTTTTTATCAAACTAATTGAACGAGGATTCGTTGAAAACTAAAAATAAAATTGATATCATTTTCTGAAATTTAAAAAACAATCCAATCACTGATAGTTGTATCAACAATGCATATTGGCGTGCAAAATTAACAAGGGTAAATAAAAGTCAATATGAAAATAGCTAGGTGAAAAAGAATAGGACGAGAGGGCAGAAAATAAAGCAACATAAGAATTCTTGACAAAATAAATAAAATAATTAAAGTTCTAGTACTAAGTAATGGTAGTAGCCTTAACTAAATAAGTAATGGTAGGCAAACTGTTATATATTAAAAGAAATATTTCGGTAGATCAATCTATTCGATTTTTTCTTGCAAATTCGATTTTTTCCGCTTTCTAAGGAATATCAAGTCTGTTTGTATATGCATTAATCTCTTTTGGATTGATCAAACTTTCCGTATAAACAAAATCATTCTGGAAAAAGAAAAGTGGAGCAATATCATCACAATTAAAAGACCATATTCGATTCTCAGTTCTATAAATAACTTTTGTTTCAATAAATATTCTATCAATAACTTCTATATTACGGTATTTGTATCGAAGTAACACATTACCCTCGGGAAAACTATATATGGGTATAATTAAAATAGCTCCATTACTTGGTAATGTGAGTAACTTTATCCAAGAATCCTGAACGCTATACTCTTTCATTATCCATAAATTAAAAGTAACCTCGTTATTATTAAAAATACAAAGCATACTTCCCAATACAGATACACCCATTTCTATAATCATGTCCCATTTATGTTTTTTAGGGGATAAACGCTCATTTTTTGGTATCTCTTATATGTCTCATCTGAATTATTTAACGACATCATGGAGTCCGTATAACAATCAAGCCAGTGAAACACTCCATTTACAAAGGACAAACATTCCTTACCATGCAACATGGAAGCATCGCCCCCAAACCTTTTTGAGGGCGAATAAATTTCTCTCCAGGAACCACTTTTTAGTGCGAGAATTTCATCTAGTGCGTCGTTCTCCTTGTCAACCCTAACGACTTTATAATCATCGCTAGTTGAGTCATATCCCAATCAATATGTAGAATCCTGTTCTAGCGACGATTCTAAAGGGGGGAGTACTATTGATTCTGGCGTGGTGGGGTTCCATAGCAATAGCATTGTAGGCTGGTCCCGAGAAAGTCCGGTCCAAATCCCGATGAGAAACAAGGCATCGCAACAACAATACATTTTATAATTACGACTGAATTGTTTTGGAACTGTATGTATATCATTAACAAGTGGGGATAAAGAAGTGCAATACAAATTTAAAATTTTACCCCCAATAATAATAAGCAATTTTTGGGAATCAGGTTGATTTTTGGCATGATTGTGATGCTTCTTCTTAAAGTAAGGCTCAGTTAATAATGTCTTCCAAGATTTCAAAACACATTTGAAACGAAAAAGAAACTTAACAGGAAATTTGGTGAGAATGTGCATAAGTATTTCCTCCTCTGGAATGTGAGTTCCCATTGCCATACTCACCAAGACGAAGAAGAAAATATGAGGTTTTCAAGTATGATTTAATGCTGCTATGTGGTTTAGGGTTAAGTGTTATAAATACTAAAAGCATTGAAGTACTAATTAGGGTTAGAATTTGAGGAAGCCGTCGTTTCATTAAAACTATATCATTTCCGTTCCTTATTTTTAGTGTTAGAATTTGTATGATAGATATTTTGTCATTAGGTTTTTCTTCCATATTTTAAGGATTAGAATTTGTTTATGAGAAGAATTCGTGTAATACCCATCATCAAATACTTTGAATTGAATTATTTTTGGCAAAGTAAACAATAATAAGTCCCAACACTGTTGCACCGTCATTTTTGATAATATAACCGTAGTAATCCCAAAAATTTTAGTCAACATATTTTGACAATTTCAGTCCCTTCGGGGACATCCGATAGAAAAAAAATATTTTGACAATTTCAGCATTTTAAAATAAAAAAATCATTAATAATGAAAGAAATCTTAAATATACTGTAAGAGAAAAATATATTTTAAAAATTAACCAATTCTAAAAGATAACATGCTCAACCCAGGGGAAAAACACTCCCAAAAAATCCTATATAAAATAGGTGGTTTGAAATAACTCCTATTACTAATCAAGAAACATATATTACCACATTCTACTTAAAGGAAAAATGATGACTTTTAACCTAAATATAAATATAATAATTCATTATTTAAAATAGTCAACGAAAATACTTGATTGATTTAAAAGCATTTTAGTTTTGCTTTAAAAGTACTGAAATAAGCTTAATGCAAGGGAAGATTGAAAATCTGTTACTACAAATTACAAAATAAGTTGTACTTCTTTATAAGAAAATATACTTGAAACCATTTGTTACTCCCATATAGTACTTGCTGAATCCTGTATAGTCTCCACAATGATTTTAACTGCATTTCAAAGAAAATATTGCATTTAGATTTATTAGAAAAAACATATACGTATGTGCGCGTGCATCTTTAATTTTAATTTCTTTAAACAATAGAAAGACAACAGTAAAAAGAAAAAAGGACTCAAATATTACCTCTATATAAAAATCTACACAATAACCTCAGGTTGAAAGTTGTTCCTTCAATCTGGAAGTAACTTTCAAAGTTATATCACCATAAGGTACATTTTGATTCACATTGACAAGTCCACAATTCTTCAACACCTGGAATCAAATTCCAAAAGAAGTACAAAAAACTGATGAAATAATTTTAAATAAGATCATTGATTAAGCAATTGAATATCTAATTTATTCGACTCAAACGTGACAGTGTATATACTAGTGTAAGAGCAATAAAAGACTCTTACCAAAGTCTCATAAAACATTCGGGCGCATATTTTCTTGTTTTTGCCTTCTAGTATTGTGTTTAGGTTGAGATCTCCTGAGATGGGGGTTTCTGGTGACTTCCCTTGCAAAAATTGAGCCACCGTTCTACAAACATATCATCAAAAAATACGTTAACCGTACATATATAATGAGAAGAATATTTTTTACCAAGTGTGTTACCGTGTTCTGGCTGGTAATGTGTCAAACTCTGTTGCTCCTACTTGCTCACCAATAGGAGTCCTGTCATCTTGATCCAGAAAACTCAAATCCTGCATCAGTATCTATCGATTTATCAAATGTAAAATAGGTTAAAACAAAGTTTAATAGATGTTTTAATTTAAAAGATTTACCACGGACATCTTAATAGTAGAACTCTTTGTTTACAAATACTAGCCTAAAATAGAACAATTAATATATTTCTTATAATAATGAAAAACCGGATCTATTTAATTAATGATGAAGCAAATATGATCGAACATACCTCAACAGAACTATCAAACTCATGAATATCAGACAAAATGGTATCCTCCACACCTAGTCCCTCTCTGTAACATGGCGAAGGAGTGAAATCATCCGTTGACATTGGTGGAGACGAAATGAATTGTGGTGAAGGTGAAATTTGAGACAACAAATCGGTGTCGTTCCCAGGTGGAGGGGAATGGTAGTTATCACTGGGTTCCGCATGATCCTCCTCCTGTGAGGAAGCCATCTTGAGTTTCGTTGAAACGAAGTCTTCCTTATAGATGTTGCGGAGATCATCACATAAACCTACAAATTTACGACAGCTGAGTTTCCGATGGAGACCATTCCAACTCATTATAAACATTAGATTTTTTTATTTTTTTAAAAAAGCTCTTTCAGATATATATAGACCTACCAGTTAATAAAGGCTCAAATGATATTCCATCTTTTCTACGTCTCTTGTTTAGTTTCAATCTGTTCAAAAAAGACAACAGAGCATTCTTTCTCCGGCGTTTCAATGTACTGGTATCAGCTAGTTGCGGATCACTTTCACTGTAGTGTTGAACATGATGCACATTGTCAGAAAGATTAATTGGTTGAAGAGAAATCTTTATTAAACTCATGACAATAACATACTCTTCTGGCAGTACTATTTCAGCATCAATGAGTAGCTTCCGTCTTCTTCTCATTGGTTTTGGTTCCTCAGGAGGGGGTGTTGATTGAAGTACTAAATGATCAGGTGACTGATGTCCTGGATATCCATGAAAATGGGTAAAGTATATATATATAACTTATATAATTTGAGTTTAAGATTTAGAGTTTTGCACCCACCAAAGGATATTTGTGGATCATTAGTCATGAATTCTTGAACCTCTGCTGAAATAGCAGAAGGTGGTTCGTCATGCTCCATCATCTCTTCCACGACCAGGCTTGCAGTTTCCTTGTCAGTCATGGTCAGCTCCTCCATATCTTCATCGGGGTCGTCCATTACATCATTCCATAGGGGAACATTCTCAGAATGATGATCATGGACTGCATCAAGCATGAATTCCATTTCTGGAATCTTTTCTACGTCCTGTAAAAACAAACTCTTAATCAAAATGATGTTACCAGTGTAGAATAAATCTACATATTAAGCAAAAGATCGATGAACACACCTCATCAATGAGTATAGCTACATACTGATCTTCTCGTGCTGGTATTTCATCTATATATGTGACAAATAAGTTAATTATTTTTAAAATATCATTAATAATTATAATGAAATAGGAAATAAAGTAAACAAGAAAAACACATACCTTTCAAAGTTATCTCTTCGTAACTTTTAAGATTCGTATCCTCAATTCTGTCAATCAAAATACAGGTATCAGTTATATATGTAGACTAAAACTAAAATAGTACAAAAATACAAGATTACCTATTAAGGTTGTCGAGATCATCTTCAAAGTTGAAGGAATCAAGTTGGAATGTGTTTGGCAAGGTGATGGAGTGGTAAGGTGCATGAGCAGCATCTTCCGGTAGAGTGGCATTCGTAGACGAAATTGCCTTTCTTATCCCCATTTTTAGAGCTTTACAGTCTTGGTGAAAGTATTCTACTTGCTTGGAGTGTATTCGGACCACTCCAAGCAGTAGGTATGCATAATGTCTCAGTGCCAGAGGTGAGCTCGGAAACTTGATGAGCTCTACAAACATTTCAAATAATAAGAATCATTAAGCAAACACTTAAAATACCTATCAAAGCTACTGCTATATATATAGAGTATTTAAACTAAGGTTAAACCAATATACATTTCTTGCCTTCTTTGAAATCTTGTTTTACTCACAAAGCTACTGAATCAATTTCATTGTCCGGAAAGATTATGAATAGCGACGTAAATAATTTACTACACCAAATGAAGTTGCTCAACTTTAATTAAAAAATTGTGGCGCCAGACCATCGAAACTACATAGCATTTTGTGTCTGACATTTAATTTTATATACATCTTTAGTAATAAAATTCATCAATAAATCCGCCTGAAGGGTTAAAACACATCACATAACATGAAATTATATACTGAAAAGGGGATTTTTTTTAAAAAATTTGATGTAAAAGAAGAAACATTAATTCATCCCAGAAAAAATCATAGGAAAATATTAATCAGATTAAATGAAATTACAATCAAACAAAAAAGACGAAAAAAAACAACATCGATTTCCACACAAAGAAGAAAAAGGAACATTTAACAGCTAAGCAAATAAAATTAAAATAGAAAAATTTAGAGAACGAACCAACAGATGAGAGAATGTTGGTAGAAGCATATTGAGATTTTTTTAACTTGCTTTGGATGGTCGCTGCTTGCCATACGGTCGCTAACGGACCCTTCCCACCCAAAAGTGCGACCTGATACGACATTCTCAGACGATCACTCAACGATGAATGGTGAATGGTTAACGGTGATCGATGAACGGCAAATGGCGAATGATGCAACGGCAGCAACTTTTTAAAGTTTTAATTAATTATTAGTTCTTCCTAGATGGTTCATTGTGTTTTAAGATTTGCACAACTCATTTTAACCTTCTTAAACAATAATAAGAGAATCTGAATGTGGCGCTAATTTAATTTATGGAAAGATAATGACGCTTTGAATGTCCTAAAAAGGAAATTATTAGATTAATTAGAGATGTTGACTATCTTTATTATTTAGTTTTCTTTTTTGTAATAACAAACAAAACAACAACCAGAAGTATTTATAGTTGTTGACCATCTTCGACTTCGAATTTTTAATGCAGTCAACTTTTTTCAATATCAGCTCCAATCTTCTGGTGCAATATTCTTGCATATATTTAGAGTTGTTGATTTCATATTAAATGAAATAAAATCTAAATATAAAATTATTTAAATTTAAATGTATTGATCTTCATAAAAATAATTTGATAACTTCTTATGCACTAGTTAACTTGACACGTTAATTTCCAATAAGTATCGACTATGAATGTCAAATTAATATGTTGAATCTCTATTTTTACAGTGCAGTCACAAATAGCATTTTTTAGTTTGGTATATGTAATGGTACATTCTAAAAATAAATAAAAAGGAACGATATATTAGAGAAGCTTGAATTCCACAGGCGGGATTTCAACTCTTGGCGTATTTGAATTTATGATTAATAAATTCTATAATGAATCTTAACATATATTTCTCCATCCGATATTAGTTAATCACTTTTCATTTTGCACGATGCTTAAGAAATCACAAATAAAAAGATAATTTTACTAATTTACTCCTAAGAAACTACCTGAGAATTTTACAAACAAATGTGAACAATTTCAAAATGAATAAATTGCAAGGGCAATATAGAAAGAAAAAAATTAATGTTTTTTTATTTATTTAGTAAGGTAGACAACTAATATGAGACAATTATTTTTAGTATAATGATCAACTAATATGAGAACGAATGAAATAGTAACTAAAATTATGTATATATAAGCAAATATACTTGAAGCCACTGTTACTCCAAATAATCATCCATCATCATATAGTTTGTTGAATCATGTATTGTCTGCACAATGATTTTAACTGCATTTTAAATAATAAAAAAAATTGGTTTAAAAATTTGACTACGGAAATGCATGTGGTAATCTCAATAGTAGAACTTTTTGCTCACAAATACTAGCCTAAAATAGAACTATGTATCTCTTAAATGAGAAATATAATGAAAGTTTGGATCTAATTATTATAATTATAGAAGTAGATTCATACTTCATTATTTAATGAGGAAGCATGCACGATCGAACATACCTCAACAGAACTATCAATCATGATAACATTACTATTGTAGTATAATTAAGAGGTAACTCATCTTTTTTGGGAACTAAAGCCAAGTTGCAACTCATAACAAAAGAAATATCCTAAGCAATAAAGAAAGAGATTGGGATTTTTAAATTGTATAATTGATAGTCGTTCAAGAATATTCTACAGATATATAATATATGTATATTGGCTAAAAATATAAATAATTTTGATGGAGTGCCCAAATACGAGTCATTTGCACTTTTACCTATATTTTGTGTTGTTTTTAAATTTTTGCTCCCTATAATAAATACTAATTTTTTTGCATGATTGATAAGAGGGAGTTTGCTCGGATGGTAAGCAAACCTCACTTCCAACCTTAAGATTGTGAATTCGAGTCACCAAGAATTCAAAGATGAGAATTCTAGGGGGAGGGGTAAAAAAATAAAATAAAAAAATTCCATGACATAAATATATATTTTTTGTATTCATAATATTCTACAAGTTATATCTAAAAAATATTTTTTTTCCGCATGGCATGAATATGTATTTTTCGTAATCATAATATTCTACAAGTTATGTCTGAATGTGACCTAAATTTCTAAATAAATTATATCGTAGTAAGCATTTTAATTGCTAAACGATAAAAATTAAAAATCAACTCGTGTAAACGACAAAATGTGATAATATGTCTAAACATATGTAAATTCACCATAAGGACTATGTTTAGTCCATTTTAGTCACACTAAAAAACCCAAATCTTAATCAACATGAAATTGACATGTAGATACAAGTTCTATATAAAATTGACATACTTCCAGAACAATTCAAAAGTTCCTTTTCATCTTCGGGTGTTAGAAAAAAGAGTGAGAAACGATTAAAAAAAATATCATTATTATTTGTCGTCAAATTATTTGATAAAACACAAACAAAATGAAATGTTAGAACACAACAAACTATACTAGCTAGGATTAGGCATCCAAAATTTGGAGGCTTCATTTTTTTTTTAACGCAAAAGTACTCATTATTCTCTGAATTTGAAGCTTTTTATACGGTGTATATCTAAACTAAATTCCATTTTAATTATTCGAATTTGTTTATTCCTCCGTCGCGTACACCTTTTTTGTCCACCTGGCGTAGAAATTGACAACACACTCTACTAGGCGCGTGAGGAAGTGATTTTTTGCCACATCACAAAGCTACAACAGTAAAAAAAACGTAAAATCTCCATTTTTCTTTAATATTTGGCATATTTTAAACAAAAAATAGGGGAAAATGTAAATGAAAAGTAAAGGAAACAAAGATTAACACTTACTTGGTAAGAATTTCGGACAAATTTGAAATTTAATCGACCAACTTCACATCTAGAAAAACCCAAATCCAGAAGAAGTTCCGCGAAATCAGCCCTTATTCAAAAATAACTTTTAAACAATGAATTTTAAATTTAAGAAATTTATTTTTTGCAATATTAATTTATCTAGGTGGCTATTATTTATCCAGGTGGAAATCCTCATCACCACTTTTGCCAGCTGTCGCGCGTGTGTAGTCACAATAGGAGCAGGTGGACGAAAAAGGTGTACGCAACGGAAGAATAAACAAGTTCAGGGTAATTAAAATGGAATTTAGTTTAGGTGTACACCGTATAAAAAGCTTCAAGTTCAGGGGTATTGAGTACTTTTGCCATTTTTTAATTAATACTGAGTTTTAAGATTATTTTTTTATTCACTTGGATTAAATCGAAAGTTGTATAAAAAAAAAAAAAAAATTAAAAAAAACCTAATTTTTATAATAGAAATATTTTAAAATTTTAAATTAAACTACTCACATGTTCATATTAATAAACAAAACTTTATACAATATCATCCGATCCAACAAATTGTATGGCAAATACGTGACTAAGGTATTATTCTTGATCTAATCCTTACCGATATAAATATTAACAATAATATTACTATTAAAATTAGAAACTTTCTTTTTAAAAAAATAATAATTTATTGAGCTACTCTTGCTAAAGATCAAATGTGTTGTCTAAAAAGTATGAATTAATGTTTACCAAAAGATGGAACTTTTATTTTCCTTACACAATCTTCATAGTTTAGGGTAGGCGGAACACATAATTTGACTGACCAAATAATCCTTAATAATATGGGTTTTCAACTCCAATCCATTTTAATCCTTTATCGTTTGTCAAATTGATTCAATTTTAATCCAATTTCGAAAATTTCGATCCATTAAATATGATTCACACATGAAATAAAAGAAAAATACTATTTACCTTCAAGTAATTTCTCCCAAGTTTTCGGATCCTTAATCCTCCCCTTTGTTTATTTTTTTAACAAAATATTTTAGTCAAAATGAGTTCTACTACAATACTATAATTAACACCATGGCAACTAAATTCGTCATACCATAGAAATTAATTCATTAAACGAAAGAATTTCAACGTCAGATAATCATTTATCATTTAATAAAATTTCATGTTTTGAACAGCAAAATAGAATACAATTGATATTCATTATTTGCATATGAATCTAATTTTCTATACAAACATGAACATGAATAAATAACAATGTGTAAATCGAATATTTATACAAATTAATTACTATATACAAGTATATACACTTGTATACATATACAAATGTTTATATACATATAGAACTATTTGGATCGATTTGATTATTTTTTCAATACTAAACCAAATCAAGAATGATGATTTTTCTTTTCTCAACATCAAATCAAACCAAACCAAACCACAAGTCATTTTTTTTCTTCTGCTTAACTTTGTTTATGGATTCGATTTGACTTGTACAAGCCTCTTAGGGGTCGTTTGGTAGGGAGTATTAGGGGAAATAGTCCATGTATTAGGTATGGTATTATTTAGTAGGGAAAATGCCTTATTCCCCCTTGAACTTGTCACAAAAAGTCAGTTACACTCTTAAACTATCCTGACGACCTATTACACACCTTTACAACTTAAAAGTGAATTTATTTACTCCCTAAAACTGACGTGGCAAAAAAATAAAAAAAAAAAAAAATTGGCGCGTCAGAAAAAATTAAAGTTTAAAAAAGAATTAAAAAATCAAAATCTCCCTACTCCTACCATTAGCCTTTAAAAAAAGAATTAAAAAATCAA
>JAJOOO010010527.1:0-12371 GCA_029582685.1 Solanum piurae
ATTAGTCCCGCATTTTGTACTCTAAAGTATTAGATGGTTTTGAGACATCATGTATAAAGTCTAGAAAGTCTTCCGCTTGCTATTTTTTTATGCAATGTTTTTCTTGGTAAAGAAAGTTTTAAATTCCTTATGGTTTTAGTGTCTATGAAATGAATGAATGCTAAGAGGCTTGTATTAGACCTCTTCGAGGTCGAGTACGCCGGTTACGACTAGGGGGGGCTCCCGGGTCGTGACACTAATAGACCCCTAAATACATTGATCCTGGACATTATTTTCAATTCAACCAAAGAACCCGATTCCCTCCCAAAAATCCTCTCTCTAGAAAAGTGAAAAAGAAGAAAAAGAGAAGGAAGCTAGGTCAAATTCCTCTATAGTTGCAAGCTTTTGTGAGGGCTTTGAATCAAGTTATGTTAGCTTATTCATCTATTGATTCTTCAATCCATAGAGCCCCCTAGATTTCCCCCAATTCTTGCTAGGGTTTCTTCCTATATTGTGGGTATTGTTGAGTATGATTCCAATTGAGTGGATAATACTTGTTTATGATTGATTTAGCATTGAGTTATGATATTATGGTGAATTTCTATGTTTTCCATGGCTAACCCTAGTTTAATTGAAGATATTGAAGAATGTGGGTTTATGCCTTGTGAAGTGAAATTGAGGATTCACAGGTGATCTTCTAGAATTAATGTCATGTATAGTAATTGTTCAAGAATAGAAGCATGTGAACATGAATTGAATTAGGGTAAAGTATATATGATGGATCATTACTAGTAATGATTTAGATTGGGGCTATATGATGAATTATAATTAGAATTGCTTAAAGATGAATCTAATGACTAAAATGTCTTGTAATCTAGATATGTATGTAGAATGTGAAAGGTCCTCTCACATAGAATGGTTCTAGGTTGAAAAGCTAATCACCTAAAATAAATCAAAGCATGTTAGACTAGAATATCTTGAAGTTGTGACTTATGATCCCTTCATGTATAGCTTGACTTGGTAAGACAAGACCAAGATTGGTAGCTAGGATGGAGGAACCATACTCTCCTAAGGGTACCTTGAATTAGCATTATAGGATTCTCTCATGGTAGCTTGAGTTAGTAATAGTCATGGTAGCCTAAGATTGAGGACATATACTCTCATAAGGGTAGCTTGGACTAGCATTTTAGAATTCCTTCATGATAGCATGACTTGGTTAGGCCAAGACCATTTCATGGTAGCTTAGGATTGAGAAATCATACTCTCTTAAGGGTAGCTATGGATTGAGAAATCATACTCTCCTAAGGGTAGCTTATGATTGAGAAATCATACTCTTCTAAGGGTAGGTTAGGATTGATAAATCATACTCTCCTAAGGGTAGCTTATGATTGAGAAATCATACTCTCCTAAGGGTAGCTTGCATTAGCATCATAGAATGTTAGCATGATAGCTAGGATGTAATACTTATACCTTTCCTAGAATGTCTTGGACTTGCATGATTAATACATTTTCTATGATAGCTTGGTCTAGCCTAATAGGGAATTATTCCTTGGTAGTCTAGAATGATAAATAGAAATCATTTAAGTATGATAGCCTAAAGTGTTGCTTAGTGTGAATGGTATTATGGGATGCCATTCATGCATTGCACAAGTATGACTTGAAGCTACTTATGAAGTGTTCGCTTGTATGATGTATGTTTAGCTTGAGTTTTTGCTATAGTTGCCTTCCATGATATGATTGACTAAAGGTGATAGTCTCCTTCTCGATATGAAGTAAGCTAAGAATGAGACCAAAAGAATGGTAAGCTTGAATATGGTGACTTCAAGGTTATGCTTAGTGTGAATGGTATTATGGGATGTCATTCATGCATTGCACAAGTGTGTTTTGAGATTACTTAGGAGTATAGTACTCTTATGATATGAAAGCCTAAGACTTGACTATGATTATAGACTATGCTTATGATGACCAAAAAGGGATACTTAACTTGGATGGGATTATGAGATCTTATTCATGCATTGCACAAGTATGTTTTGAGGTTACTTGAGAAGTAGTTCTCTTATGATATGAAAGACTAAGATTTGAATAATGCTTATATGATGCTTATGTTGAAGATTATGCTTATGACCATGTTATTATCTCTTATGATTATGGATTATGTCTTATGTTGGCTAACCCTTATGTTATGCTCTTATGATGTTATGCTAGCTAACATATTTAGTACATTTTGTACTAACGCATACTTTGCCTACATTCTAATCAAATGTAGGGTTCGGAGATTTGAGTCCTACTCTTGAGGATAGGTTTCTAAGGAGCAAGGAGTTGAAGATTTGGTGAGTCTTTATATCTTCGAGGACAAAGCCACTATTTCCTTTATGTCTTTTATTTCCATGTTTTGAGACTATTGTATGGGCTATGTCCCTAGAGTTTATTCAAAGTTGTATTAGATGGTTTGAGACAAAACTTGCTTTTATGAAAGACTTCGATTGTATGGATAAAGTTTTAAAATTTCCACATTTTTCTATTATCTTATGTTATGATATGCTAAGGTCTTGTATGAGACCCCTTCGGAGTCAAGTACACCATGTTACATCTAGGATGTACCCCTGAGTCGTGACATTTTTAAATACATTTGAACTCCTAAATTATTTTAATTTTTTTATTTGAATTTATGAAGTTGGATTTGTGTTTGATTATAGTTCTTATAAAATGCGAAATAATATTCATATTTGAATGTGCTAGAATTTTAAAAATCAATTAGAGAACAACTTATAATTTGAACCTCAATTAAATTTAGATTTTTTTTACAGTCAAACACTAATTTTTAAATAAAATAAAATTTATTTTGAAAAAAGATGAATTGTAATTTTTTAACCAAATCATTAACCTAGAAGTGAAAGGAAATGAGCGACCGCACACATAACTTTTTGTCTTTCCCATGTTAAAAAACATACTTCGCTACAATATTTTTTCTAATCCTTGGATCTTTGGGTGATAAAAATCTTATTATAGAAAAATAATAGAAAGTTTTCAAAATTTTCAGTCGTTCATTTTTATTTTTTCACTGTTACTTCTAACCGTTAGCATATCAAAAGTTTTTTTTTTTTCATATTTAACTTCAACATTAATTACTTCTTTTTAAAATCATTTATCTATTGTGTAATAAATACAGGATAAAATAGTATAACAATTAAAGTGTAAAATAGAAAATTCAAGTAGTTAGTTTACTATTTATAAATAAAAAATTTAAGTAGCCTCCATGTGAATAAGAAAGCAAGCACATTGATAGAGAACTGCTTGCTTATTCACATTTACTAGTATACGCTTGGATATTTAAAAATAAATCATTTTAGAAATATCTAATATTGGAAAAAACTAACTAAAACACTATAAATTGGAATAAGTATAAACTTACATATCTAAAAAACTTATAATAATTTTTGTTGTCTCTTGAAATTCGCAACTTAAATATTTAAAAAATTTATAATGTATTTGATTGACTCTCAAAATTTTTATATATATATATATATATATAATCTTAAAATTCTGTAAAAGGTACTATAAATCACAATGTCGTTAAATATCTAAAAATCTTACCATTTTTTTGTCGAATCATGAAGTGGTTACAAACGAAGTAACATATATTATGTGAAAAATACTATATGTCAACTTAAAATATATAAAAGAATTAATTGACAATAGAAATTTAATATTTACCATAATATGTGACAAAAGGAATAACCCTTGAAAGTGTAATGTCCCATTTCGTGTGAATTTACTTTTAATTATGAAATGATCATTTTTCCCTTTTTCTAAATTTTCATGCTTAGTTTATGTTGCGGAAATGGTTGGTGTGATCCCCGATGCGATCAGGTGTGTTTTTGGTGATTTTGACCATTTTTAAGAATTCTTAATATGGTTGACTTTGGTCAACATTTTGTATCCCATGGTCGGTTGGAATCTGTCGGTTCCATTGTATCCAGAACATCAATTTTGAGCTAGTAAGGTGGTTGGTAAGGTTTTTGAGGCCTTTGGTAAAGTTTTGGGCATTTGGGCATTTGGGTGAGAAGTTGAGTTTTAAGCTTAAAGAGTGGTCCGGGAGGATAATTTCTTCGTTTGACCTCTTTTCAAAAATTCGATAATTCCATTGAGTTCATAATGTCGAATTTAGTGGGGTAGCGTGTCTAGTTTATTATTATTGGACTCCAAACGATTTTCGAGGGTCCATTCGATGGCATTTTTCTTATATTTGGCAGCTGGTTTTTCAATTTATGGTGCAGGTTATTTTTTAACCTTCGCGATTGCAGTCCATAGTCTTGTAATAGTGATGTGTCTTCTTAGTGGCTTTCGCGATTGGGCCATATGCTCACGATCACGATGGACCTTTTCCTTTAGCCTTCGTTATCGCGGACAAGGGATTTTGCGATTTCTTCATATCCTTCGCAATCACAAGGGTTAGTGGCTCCTGATCGCGATGATCATTTTTCACTTCGACAAAATCTAAATTCGAAATTCATTTTATTTTTCTCATTTACACCATTTTCTCTCAATTTGAGTTGTGAGATCCGATTCTTGAAAGTTTTTCTTGCTGAAATTCGTTTAGGTAATTGCCTGTAACTATTATTTATCAATTTTTTCAAGTTTTATCTTTTGAAAACTCTTCTAAATCTTGATTTCAATGTGGGTTTTTGGGGTTTATCCCCTAAGTTGGAAAATTGGTATTTTCATGAATTGGAACTCATTCCTTGGTCGATTTTAATGGGGTTTTCAACCACGAACTCCTTTTGGCATGTAGAACTTGATTTTTTAATTAACAATTTGATTATACCCTTTTGATTTCCCAAGTAATTTTTTGGAATATTTTACCCCCAGTTTCTAATCCTATCAATATGGGTATCCTTGGGCTCCTTTTAATGAACTCTATCCATTTTTTATAGTTGGAGATCGATTAGTGATCGTGTGGTTGAGGAAGTGCTTCAATAGAGTTGTTCGAGTAAAGTTTCGACACTATCCCTATTTTAGATTGAGATGAGTATGTGATTTTTCTTAGGGTCAACTGTGAAATGGGCTGTAGTATGAATTTTAGAGGTTGTTAAGTGTTGACATTCTTTTTTGGTCTGTTTGATGCATATTTATGATGTTTAGCCTGTATGGAGGCTTGTCTGAAATCGATATTTGTGATGTTTATTCAGCCTAGTGTATCACCTCAAGGCGCACTGATCTTATTTGTGAAAAGGAAGGATGTCAGTATGAGGAAGTGTATCGATTATCGATAGTTGAACAAGGCTACAGTCAAGAATAAGTATCGTCTTCCCCCACATTGATGATTTGTTTGATCAGCTTATAGTGCGTCAGTGTTCTCCAAGATCGACTTGAGGTCCGACTACTATCAGCTGAGAGTTTGGGATTTTGATATCCCGAAGACTGTTTTTAGGATTGGTTATAGGCATTATGAGTTTGTGGTCATGTCATTTAGACTAACTAATTCCCCGATCAATTTTATAGAGTTGATGAATCAGGTTTTTTGGCCTTATTTGGACTCCTTTGTGATTATATTTATTGATCGATATCTTGGTTTATTCCAAGAATGAGGTCGATCATATTCGTCACTTGAGGACCATACTTCAGAGATTTAGAGAGGAGAAGTTGTATGTAAAATTCTTCAAGTGCGAGTTTTGGCTTGTGTCTTTCTTGGGTTATGTGGTGACCAAGGAAGGTATTATGGTTGATCTGGCCTAGGTTGAGACAATTCGTGATTGGGATAGACCTACTTACCCTATCAAGATTCAGATTTTCATAGGGTTAGCGGGCTATTATCGTCGGTTTGTTCAGAGTTTCTCTTCCATCAGCAATTTTGTTGACTAAGTTGACTCAAAATACTGTGGTATTTCTGTGGACCGATGAGAGTGAGACAAGCTTTCAAAAGCTCAAGGAGTTATTGACCTCAGCACCTATCTTAGCATTACACTAGGAGGGTATGACATTTATGGTATTTTGTGATGCTTCAGGTGTTGGTCTAGGTGGTATATCGATGCAAAAAGGGAGAGTCATAGCCTATGCTTCTTAACAGCTAAAGGTGAATGAGAAGAACTACCCTACCCATGATTTAGAGTGATCTTTGTCTTGAAGTGATGAAGGAATTATCTCTATGGTGTGCATTCTGAAGTCTTTACCGATTATCGTAGCCTTAAGTATCTCTTTTCTTAGCCGAATCTGAACATGAGGCAATTTGAATTGTTGAGGACTGTGACATTACCATTCTTTATCATCCGGGCAAGGCAAACGTGGTAGCGGATGCTTTAAGTCGGAAGGCACCTAGTATGGGTAGCTTAGCCTTTCTTAAGGCGGAGGATATACATTTAGCTTTAGAGGTTCAATCGTTGGCTAGATAGTTGGTTCGACTCGATATTTCTGCAATTCATTATAGTTTAGCCTTTGTTGAGGCTAGGTCTACATGATGGATCAGATTCATTCCTACCAGATTAAGAATGACAAGTCGAGAATGATTCTACACAAAGTGTTAAAAGGATAAGCTAAGTCAACATCTCTTTATCTAGAGGGAGTTTTGAGGATTTATGGTCGAATTTGTGTTCCTAAAGTTAGTGATTGGGTGCGTATGATATTGGAGGAGGCTCATGTTCTAAATATTTCATTCACCCGAGCCAAAATGTATCATGACTTGAAGCAACACTATTGATGGTGCGGCATGAAAAGAGACTTTGTGGATTCTATGGCCAAGTATTTGAACTGTCAAAAAGTGAAGTATGAGCATCAAGGATCGGGTGGTACGATGAAAAAGATGTACATCCCTGAGTGGAAGTGGGAGTGCATTACTATGGACTTTGTGATTGGATTACCCTTGACTTTGGGTAAGTTTGATTCTATTTGGGTTATTGGGTAATATATATCTACACACTACATTAAAAGTATGAACTACCTAACTTAAATGTTAAATTATTATAATGCCCTCACCTCCAACTTAAAACACCAAATTTAGTATATCTTCTATATTATATATTGTATTATATTATATTATATTTATAGTATATTATATTATATTAAAAACATACACCTTTTCACATTGAAGGGTTGTGACATTTCCCAAGTGTTATAACTTTTCCGATTAGTTGTGACTTTTCTAAAGTGTTGTGACTCTTCCAAAGAGTTAATTACTTTTAAGATGAGTCATGACCTTTTTGAAGGGTGGCACTTTTTTTAACAAGGCACATTAAGCATTTTTTTCATACACTACCCTTAACTGGCTATAAAAAGAGGGGTTTCCTCACATTTTTAAACTACAATTTTTTAAAGTTTTCTATTGCTCTTCTTCTTCTTAAAACAACCAATTTAGTATATTTTCTATATTTTATATTATATTATATTAAAAGAAGGCTTCTTCACATTGAATGCTTACGACTTTTCCAAAGAGTTGTGACTTTTCCAATGAGTTGTGACCTTTTCGAAGGATTGTGACCTTTTCGAAGGATTGTGACTTTTCTAAAGGCTTGTGACTTTTATGATAAGACACAATAAGTACATGCTAATAATACCCTTTGTTAACTTTAAATGGAGGAGTTTCCTAACATTTTTAAACGATGATTATTTTATGTTTTCTATCTTCTCTTCTTAAAAACATAAGTGTGATTTATAGACGTTGTTGGAAGAAAATAAATTCTATTGGAGGCCATAGAGAAGTGTCAGATCAGTTTATCTATATCTAGCTTTATATTACAAATAGGAATATGTGTTTTTTGGACGTTGATTTGACAATTTTCATTAGTAATCAAAAGAAAGTTTACATCCACTATTCATAAGAACTTATTCTTTATCATTCCATTTATAATTTTTTATTTAATTATTTTATTTAATAATATTGACATTATTTTAAAAAAATAGTGTAGTACATGATTTGTTATTCACGTGCAACGCACGTGCATCAAAACTAGTATATATATTACCCTTTTATATAAGCCAACAAGAGTGGGACTAACATAACATTAAGTTTTTGTATCTTTAGCATTAGGTGTTTGTATCTTTTTACAACTATCATGGCATTAAATGTTTGTACCTTTAGCATTACGTGTTTGTACCTTTATATAAAAAAACCTATAATTCATCCCTTCTAATGTAGGACTCTTTATGACCCTGTTTTATTGGTCGTTCAACATGTGGATGGTTCTATATATATATTGGTTGTTGCTTTTACTTCTGTGAATCATCTCTTTTGTTTGTTCTACTCATGCACACTTCTTTGTTATTTCTTCTTTGATGTTTCAGCTTCTACAACTCATCTCCTTGAAGCTTAAAATTGGTGGGTTTTTAATTTCCTTTTGTTGCTTTCATCGGTTTGCAGCTTTTATGTCCTTTTATTTTCTTTTTGTGCAATTCTTTGTAGATTGTAGTTCTGTGAATCTCCTATTTTCTTTGTTCTGCTCATGAACACTTCTTTGTTGTTTCTTCTTTGATGTTTCAGCTTTGTTGTTTCTTCTTTGAGATATTTCAATTTCTTTGAAGAATTGCAGTGCTAAATATATTTTATTGATATTTTGCTCTTGCTTTCATTTTTTGATTTGTTAGTTTCTATTGCATGTTAGTATTATTATCGTCTATGCTCTATATTGTACAAAAGGTGTTCGATAGTGTGTTGTAATGAACTTTGTTCCCTTCTTTAATAGTAGACTCATAGAGATTCTAGAGTTAAAAAATTTACAACATTTAACCTTGCATGTCTGCCTTATCATTACCAAGAGTTTACGAATTTAAAAGAACTCTAAATGTTATGGATATCATTGTAAAGATAAAGACATATGGCACCAAGATTGAATATTGAAGGAATAACAATTGACACTCCCGATTGGACTTGCAAAGTCCAAATTCTGGACATGAGCCAAGACCGACTAAGTTTGGAGAGGAAAATACTATTCCAAAATCTGATTTTGGAAGACGAGCAAGTAATCTCGCTCATTGTTGTTACAACCAATCCTCTAAGAATAATTATATTATTTATCTGTATTTCACAAAGTTCTCCGACTTTAAACAACAAATCAGGGAAGCTGTATATGGTGATGATATTGACTATTATGCAGAAAAGCTTATAGGGAAACTTTGTTTGCAGGCAAACATTCCACCAAATAAATTGGTGGATAAAATGGTTGAGGAATCCAGGATAACTGTTGCTTCCAAAATCAAGGATGTCACAAATCCTCTTTTTGGGAGAAAATCAGGGGCGGTAGGACCATTAGCAGTAGTACCACATACACCAGTAGTCATCCCATAGGCTGAAGGCCAATCTGAGTAGGGTGACTCCTCACAACCAGCTTCGGAGGTACCACCACTGCCACCAACTTCAACCTCACAGGCCACAAGTACTTTTATCACTCTTCCTACTATTTTCCTTGATAAATTGGTTGCAGATCAGTGACAAACCAGGACTTTAGTCGACCAAATTGTACGTCGGATGCCCCATCTCATAGAGCACGATATGCTAGTGATGAGTCCACAATTTGGACTCATTTAGGGCTTTATTTAGATAGATTTAGTGTTCTCAAATGCCTCTTTTGTGCCAATAACTGATTTTGCAGGTATTTGGATTAAGGAACAAAGCATGGACACTAATTTACAAAAAGGAACGAAGCGAGCTGAAAGAAGGAAGAAATGAAGGCTTGGTGATCACCAAGTCCCTTTGGCAAATCGCCGAATGGCCACCATCTCGCCTAAAGTTCCAGTGTGCCAAGCCCTGAAGGACAAAATCAATTTGGTGAGAGAAAAGAGCAGTCGGCGTGTTGCCGAGTGGTTCCGCGATACAGTGTTGGATCGCCTAAAGGGATGTTGAAGGCTAAATCAAAAAGGCGATGGAACTGGCCAAAAGGAGGATCACCGAGTTGATCGGCGTGCCCGACTTACTGCGCTGAATTGAATGGCCCTTCGCAGCATGTTTTTGGCGACTATAAATACATTTTCAAACATTAATCTTAAGGAGGTTTTTATCATAAGTTTGATCATATTTTTGGAATTAGTTTGAACTCTGAGTTTGGAGACAAGTTTTCCTTAGCTTTGAAGAATTGAAGTTTTCCATTTTTGAGAAATTAGAAGTGGATCTTTGAGATTCTTCAATTTGGAACTTTGTAAAGACGAAATTAATCTTACCCAGTTGATGGAAACACAATTTGGTAACAATTTTTATCTTTTTATGATGTTTAGCTAAAACCCCAATTCTTGGGGTGTGATTATGGGATGATTTAGCTTATGGTTATTGCTAATTGTTACTTTAAATGTTGTTTAGAATTGATTTCAATCATTAATTGTGGTTTAAATTAAAGGATTGTAGTTGCAAATGCAGTTCTACCTTCGTGTTTTTGGCTTGCTCGAGAGAGAGGTTTTAAAACTAAGATTATTGATTGATGATCTGTGGGTATTGGGTTGTTATGGGTTCAGCTCGAGAGAGTGTATCCTAAACCCTTATCCACACATTCAGCTCGATAGAGTGAATGGGCTAAGGCGTAGGTTGTTCTTATTTTGCTTGCTTGTTGGTGTTCGAGAGAAACCAACTTGATTCGGGTAAATTGTTCGAGAGAAAGTTTACCTCCTTTATAGTCTAGCTTAATCACTGATGTACATCTATTTTCTAACAGTTGCAATTACCCATTTGTCTATATTAGCCTATAATCGAATCACATCCCAAGAACCCGTCTCAATATTGTTATCTTTGTGTTATTTGCTGCTGCTGTAGTTGATAATTGCAATTAAACCCCCCTTGTTATTTGAAATTTGTGTCACCCCTAATTTGAATTATGTTTTTATTCGTAAATGTCTATTCCTATGATTGACTTGAGCATATTCATACTTTACTCTTGAATCTTAAACACGTACCACTCCCTGTGGAATTCAACCCCAACTCATTTAGTTGGGTTATTATACTGACTAACGATCATAGATTTTTAGAACTAGATTAAGTGTCCTTGATAACGTTAAATCAGTTAGCTGCGGAGAATCGAGTAAAAGATGAGATGCGGAAGGAGCTGGTTGTCTTAAAAAATAGGATGGATGGTTTGGAGGTCCATGTACAAGCTTAGTGGTAGGCTGCAGGTTCAATCAATACTGACGAGTTCAAGATACAATTGGCCAAGATGCGAGCTCAAGTTGCTAAATTGACTGAGAAGCCGGTACAGGTGCCTACTCCGGTCATGGCAGAGTCATCGATGAACTTGATCAGTGAGCCGTCTACCATTCAATCCCTGGACGACTTCTGGGTGGAACTCCCTAAAAGCAAATCCAGCAAGAAAAAACACAAAGCTGGAGAGTATGATGAGGAGCTGCCGGCTGACCTATCCAAGGAAGAAAGAAGACAACACAAAAGAGCCCGCAAGGCTTCGAGGAAAAAGGCAAGAGAAGAAGCACTTGCACAATAACAACGAGATGCAGTGTTAGCTGGCGCTTCTAGTAGCGGAGTACCTGTCCCGGTTAGTGGAAGCCAGCCGGATCTAAAACTGGTTTCTGAGAGTGCACCCATTGATAAGGGTGCCAACGCTGATCTGGCTACTGACGCCTAGTGCATTGTAGGTATGACCCTCCTCACAACCTTATTTTTTTTTGTTCATTGACTTTAAGGGAAAAGTCTTTTTGTTTGGGCAGGGGGTGGTGAGCAACCTGCCATTTTAACTATTAAAATGAATGGAGGTTGACTCTGTTTTTGGCTGATAAACTATGATTGGTGTGTTTGTTTTTTTTATGAAAATGTGAAGTTTTTGTGTGTTGAGCTGTGCAGCAGCTAGTTCTGTTTGAAATGATGGCCTTAATCTGAAATTTGACTGTTAGGCTCTTTAGATGAAATCTTAGGTACTTACAGGTTGAACATTGCTAGTCTGGAAAATAAATTGGTGAACTAATAAACTGGAAAATGTAGTCCTGTGTCATGTGTGTGTGAAGTTTGCTTGAAGTCTAACGCTAGGACCAGAAACTAAAACTTGCCTGAGTAGTCTTGCTTAAGTCTGAGAATAACTGGATAGGAAAGGATCACTAGGCCATTTTTCCTAAGCCATTGAAAAGACAAAAATAAAACAACCAAATAAAAATCATATGACTTGAACCCGATTTGAGCCTGAAAACCAATTTTGTTCGTACCCATTAAATATCATATCCTTGGGTCTCCGAAGATACGATGTCACAACTCAGGCCAAAAGCCTAAGTTGAGGGTGATTACAACCCGAGCAGAAAGAAAAAGTGAAAAAAAGGTTCACTCAGTTAGTTGAAAGCACAAAATGTGCAATAAAAAAAATTATATATAAAAATAAAAAAAATAAAAATAATGGCTGCTGGGATGTACTGAAATGAAGAAAAAGAGGGAATCACTCAGAAAGAGTTGTGTGCGAAAGAAACTTTGGAGAACCAAGGTACTA
>JAJOOO010010529.1:0-12777 GCA_029582685.1 Solanum piurae
AACGATTTGCTATTGTTACTATTCTAACCTATTAATCTTCAATTCATTGTTTACTCCGCTAGTTCTCCAAGAAATTTGACCAACAAACATCAAAATTGCAGGAGATGATCTTCAACAATGCCTATGATTGAAGAAAATGATGAGAGAAACTAAGAAATGAAAAATGGAGAACAAGAGTTTTCTTTTTTGAAACGATTTGGGTCGGGTCGGATTTGAAGAAATTAATTTAAATTAAATTAATAAAAAAAGTGAGCACCACGCGCCTGTTCACAGTAGAGATAATGGGTCAAAATGGTCCTTTTACAAAGATATTCAATACTTTTGTGGGGTAATATGACGCCCTCAAAGTTAAGGTGTCTTTATGAAAATTCGAAACAACTTCAGTTGTGGTTTTATGTCTTCACTCTTTATGTATACTCAAAGTTGGAGAATATAATAACAATTGAATCTAAGTTTTTAAAAAAAAAACACATTTACGTATGTATTATGTTTATATTTTATTTAAATTATGCAAACGTACATACACAAAAAAAATTAAATACATAAATAATATGAATACGTAAATAATAAAATCATATTCGTTCTGAATTCACCTACTTAAATCCTAATTTCGTCTATAGCAAATGATGTGCGTCAGAGGTGAACCACGTTATAACAAGCGAGTTCAATTAATTCCGCTTCGTCAAAAAAATTTAATAATACAAATAATGAATTACCATTGAATTTAAATAGTTTTTCAAATTTCTCATTTGATATTTGACTTACATTAAACCCTAATTGATCGATCAAATTTGGGCCATGTAAAACTCTATGAGAAAGAAAAATGTTTGATATTAAAAATATAATTATATACAAAACTCGAACCCAAAATCTCTAATCTTCTTTCAATGGTGAATTTGAACCGATTCCGCTTGACCCAGTCAAAATGGGTTGATCTCATAAGTAATAGCTGAGTTGGAGGAAGGACCACTTCATTTATGGCGACTGCGACTCTACTTTTTGACTTTACACCATAACTGCATAACGTTTATTCATATAAAAGCTTGACAATTTAGGATAAAATGAAATAATTAGTTTTAATTATTAGATAAGATATTACTGAATTCCGGTTTATTAATTAAATACATAATTTTAAATAAAAAGGTAGGAAGGTCGACGATTAGAGTAGATGGTTTGTCGATTTCATTTTTTGTATATATCTTGCAATTTAGCTATCATATTTTTCTGCTTTAAATTTTTTTCTTTCGAATTAAGGGTCAGTCATTAATACTTTTCTAATTTCCCCACAAACTTTGAAGTAAATTATGTGTACATCATACCATATTTATAAGACTATATTGATTATGTTAATATTTTTTTAAATTTAAAAATATGTTACATTATTTTTAAGAATGAATTAATAAAAAGTATTATTATTCCCTTTGGAAGGGAGAAAAAGTAAAATTTTCCCAAAATACTGTTTTTTTGCTAATGATAACATATTTTAGATCTAGTAACAATTTCCCAGAGCAATATGCGACATTAGAGTAAGACGATAACCTTTTTGAATATCACATGCCTTTGTTTCATATTTTAATGAAAAAGAAAGTTTAACATACTTTTTTACTTTTTAAAATAGGTTAATTTTTTTTTTCGCTATATTTTTTGTTTAAAAATATTCTAATGGCTACATTTTTTGCTCGAAAATGGCGCCCTCCAACTATCAAAACAACTCAAAAATAACGCTTTTACTAAATGGTTAGTGGTTACTTTAAAAAAAAAGGATTAATTTTGCCTTAAGCTATTCCTAGTAGGACAGTTTGTCCTTGTTCTTTTAAACTGATCTATTTTGAAGAGTTTAATGAATTATAATATAATAATACTTGATGCATGTATAAATAGCAAAATCACTTGCCATGAAGTACTTCTTCCGTTTACATTCACTTATACACTTTAGCATATTCATGAAAATAATTTTTTTTTATACGTTGTTTTTAACATCAATTATTCATTCCTAATTATATAATGCATGTGAATATGATATTTATATAATTATGGTAATTTGTGATATCATTAAGATTATAAATCAATTAATATAAATATTATAATAAAATATATATTCTATTTATTTTATTTTAAAAAATTTATAAATTTTATTGTAGACACAAGTGAACATAGATATCGAATAGTTCCTTCGTGCAAGGGCCCATTCGGGGTGGCGCTCCCAACATAATTTTCTCCATATCCAGGGTTCGAATTCGAAATCTATGATTAAGGGTGAAACAGTCTCACCACTGCACCATAACCTATGTTGGTCAGTACTCCCGATTATTAATTGTTATGGTTTGCATATATTGAAGATATATATATTCTTTATTATTATTTTGTTCTGGTTTGCATATATTGAAGATATATATATTCTTTATTATTATAATAATATAACACTAACATTGAGTTTGTGTCGATCAACGTTTATTTTATATATATATTCCTTTATCCACATCGTCCCAAATGATCAATAATTAGTTCTTTACTTTTTGGGTGTGAGTTGAAGTTTGAACCACTAAAACTTATCAAAAAGTAGAGATGTCCAATTAAATCACTTCCTGGACAATGTTTCCAACTCTTTTTTATTACTTCTTTTTACGATTGCTTTTCAAATCGATCGATACCCTACTGAGTGTGTGCGGGTGGGGCGCATAAATTTCTACACTATATATTCAAAAAAAATATTAGAGTGTTGTGTTTAGGATTTGAACTTCAAATAAATATTTTAGCAATTTTTAATCTTAATTACCATTCGAAATTCAACTATTCATATATACTCAAATATTTATAAAGCACAATTTTTCGACGAAAAAGATTCCCTCTCTTTAGCTCTACATCATTGCTCACCTAATTTTAATTAAATGTAAGTAGGTACACTAAAGAGTGTAAACTGTTTTCTATCAAAAAGTTCTTAGATTTCAAAGCTCGACCTGAAACTTCAATTTTAAAGTAGATTTAGCGTATATAAATAATTTTTTCTTAGAAATATCTACATTAATTTGAAAAAGTAGATAAATAAATAAATAAAATTACTATAATAACAACCAATGTCATTTTTTAAATATATGCACTCAATATATTTGTTTTGCGCACTTATTATTTATATATATAGCTATCTATTAGTAAAAAAATCGACGAAGCAATATCCCGTAATACCACTTAAAACGAGGTATATCCGTTTCGAGAAAAAAGTAGCAGAGTCCCAACTATTTTACACAAACTCTTGGTGGCTAGATGTTCCTAACAACTAGTATGTTATGTAAATAGGTGGCTATCAGAATGCCCCACAGCCACAGGCCAAAGCAGACCCCATTTTCACCCCCACCATTACACTTGGTGTTGGGTGATGCAAAATCATATATAGGCAGTTCGTCACCTTCCAGACCCACTCAAATAATTACAGTTAAGGAAAAATGACATAAATACGTATTTTATTTTATTATAATTTTTAAATTTTTTTATTATTCAAAAAAAATATTACAAAAATCTCCTCTCGATATACCCCTATTTGCTCTTGCAGGAACGGAGCTAGGTGAGAGTTAATGGGTTCAGTCAAACCCTAGATTTTCTGTAGATTCTATATTTTTGTATAAATATATATTTATTTAATTTTCTAGTACGTACTAGAAAATTAAATAAATATATATGTATATAAACTTGCTCAATGGTAATGAAGAAGTTGTGGAAATGCTTTCCAAACTAGTGTTGTGGGTTTGAATCGCACTATCAACAAAAGATTCTTTCTTTTAAAATAATAATAATAATAAGAGAACATGCTTTGCAATATTTTCCTTTACTATCTTAAAATTTAAAACTCTCAAACTCCTTATACTGGCTCCATTTCTACGGCCTCTCGTATACATCCCTCTCCTCTCAAATACTTCCCTCCCCTCATATACATCCCTCCCATTAAATAATATTTCATTCGCAATACGTGAGCTATGAATCCTTAGGTTTCCTGATGTATTCGAGATCTTATAAATTTAAGAGATTTTTATAATTTGGGAAAAAATATGGATAAAATATAATTAACTCTTAACACTATGAGATTTATGTATTATATATATATATATATATATCAAGGGTTGTGGTGGCATGATAAGTAGTCATTCATACTTAACCAGAGGTCACGAGTTTGAGTCCTCCTGGTACGGAGTCACCTTTGTTAGGGAGTACTTTACCCCCAATGTAGGACTTCTTGGCATTAATCCAGATTTAATCGGGTTTCAATGTGGGTACCGAACATCGGTAGAAAACCAAAAAAAAAAAAAAAAAGGTCCATATATATGCCAATTTAATTTCTAATTTTTATTTTTTATTAAATATAGAAGAAAATGAAATTTGCGGTAGAAACTTCACTAGTTGTTCCATCATGGGCAAGCCAAGTCTTATTCCACTTTATGCCTTTTTATCTTCTTTTTTAACGTTCCATTTAAAAATAATTTTCAATATATAACGATGATGATGAAAATGATAATAATAACAAGGATGGCATTATTAATAATAAAATGATAATGACAAAGCATTTAAAGTTAAGACCTACCATTGGCTATCAAATTATACATATCCAGACATATATATCTTAGCTGTGTGCAAAAATTAAACTGCAAGAATATCATTTTCTCACTTGTCTGGACTGTATGTCATGCTGACAATTAAGTGATACCTAATATAACCGTACTAGATTATATATAGCTGCATTATAAAGAACACAAAATGGAAATGTACATTAATTTAAAAAGAACATACTCAGTATAATTTCATAAGTGGGGTCTAGAGAGGACATTGTATCGTAAGTATACAATTTGATTACTATCTTGTAAAGGTGGAGAGATTATTTTCGATAGATCATTGGCTCAAATAAATATATTAAAAATAAAATAAAATATATAAAGTAAATAATCGCGAACACAGACCTTCACAACAACGAAGTATGATGTAGGATCGACCACTTGGGCCGACCTTAGGCAGGCACTCCTCCAAAGTGCAATGGAGGTCACCAACCTAGACCATGGGTCTTATTAATCGCACATTGACCCGTCCAGGTCTGTCATACTCATCTCTCAATTAGGTATAGAACAATTTTTAAAATAAAAATGGAAAGAATTATTCTTATCATCAACATTACAATTAGAGCTTGAAATGTAGGGCACACACCATTTAATTTCCAGTTAGTAACTAACGTAGACATGCACTTAATAGATATATAATCAAATATCAATTAGCTAATAATTGAATATTATCCAAAATACTTGAAAAGTCAGCGATAATAAACTGATTGAGCAACTAACAACCAAAGCATGTGGTTAGCATCCCCTACCACTGGTTTATCACTTGACCAATTTAGTTAATTGATTTATAATTTATTAGGCTCAACATTATTTATTGTTAACACCCTAGCTTATATTAGGGCTATATTCGTTCATTTAATCCCACGATTTGCTCTTTGAATGAGCTAATATTATTTTTTGATTTTAACGATTGGATTTATGCTTAGTGGGACATAAGTCGACGCTTGACATAATTTGTGAAATGTTTTGATGTGAAAATGTATATAAACTTATGCCCTGTGACAAAATTATTTATCTTGAGGGACAAAAATTAAAGACCCACACAAAATAGGAGAAAAGTGCAAATGACCCTAAGCCATGCCTAAGGGTCCATCAATTTCAATTTTTTCTTATAGTCGGACACATCGACTGTCACCTAAAATTGACATCATTTTTTACTTAGATTGACACTTTAATTAAGACTTGTATCATTTAATAAAGATTACAATACCATTTTGACTCTTTTTTTTTACAATCAACAAAACAAATTAGAGAAGTGTAATAAAGAAGCTGCTGACGTGGAAAAGCAACGAATTAACATATTAAATGTGGCATTTTGAGTTTTAAAAAAATGAAAAAATCCAAAATATATTTAATAAAAACTTATTTATGAAGAAAATATTCTATGCACAGCATTGGAGTGGTATCAACTTGTTAGGAGGACCTAAACACAATTTTTTTTTTAATTTTTTTTTTTAGTTTATTAACTATTATTTAATTTGATATTTATTCTTATACTTATTAGAATGCAAGGTAGTTAAATATACCCCATTATGATAATCACTCTATTTTGGTCAATTAAAAATATAGCCTTTTATTATTATTTTATTGGTGGTTTTTTTAAAAGTAAACCTTTTTAAAAAAAATAATAATAATCTATTTCTCACCATTTTACTCTGATGACTAGAATCCACAATTTTAGAACTGAAACACAATTTGCGTTGATGAATATTTACCAAATCTAGCTTTGTTTCTCCTTTTAGGCTTCAACGATACACTTAATTAATAGAGCATTAATTATAAAGTTTGAGAAAAGACACTTCGTTTATCAAATTTAAAACGTCATTAAAACAAATTCACTTTAGTAAAGGGACTACTAGAACTAGACTAGAGCTAACACGTTTCCTTTTTTAACTCAGTTTTTACCTTTTTACTGTTAAGCTATACCTAATTAAAAATTGAAAAAGGTTCAGTCTTTAAAGTATTTGAAAATGAGCAAATTAAATTTATCCTTCATATAATTAATTAGCTCACATATATTTATATAATTAATTAGCTCACATATAATTTTATCGTTCAATAGTTGGTTTAAATATAATCTTAATTTAACAAAATCCCCAATTTAACATAATTAGTTGATTAATAAGAGGAAAAAAGTGAAGTATATTCTTAAGGTATGCAAAATTAAGCAAGTATATTCTTCATTCCGAATGGAGATGGATGAGATACACAAGAATATTTCATAAGTTTGAGAATATCTCATGAAATTAACTATTTCTTACTTTTTATATTAAATAATTAATCCCTCTGTTTTAGTATATTCCATGAGATTATTATCTCTTATTCTACCAATCAAACATGAAATAAATATAAAATAATAAATAATTTTTTATTTTATTCTAAAATTATTACTATCTTTTATCCCGCATACTAAATGAGCCCTACGGATATGTCCTGGACCTCTTACGCTAAGAAATTAATATTGCTCCCCAACTTTTTTGCCTGTTCCGTTGAGAAAAGTTAAAAGGATAACACAATATATATAAATTGTCTTTATCCAAGGAAAGAAGTCTATGGAGTAGGGTGGGCATGGTATAATGTTATTTTATATCGCAATATGAATATTATGATATTATTGGTATGATATTTAATTTTTTTATATTTATAAACTAAATATTGAAATTATATAAATTTTCAATAATATTGTTTAAATTTTACATTTTTTACTATTCTATCGTGATTGAAATGTTCTTTTTGTGAAATTATTTAACAAATTAAACATAATTATTCGTCTAATATGATTGAATCGTTTTAGAAAAACTTAAAGTTATAATTCTTTATTAAATGAATATATATAAACTGAAGTCAAGCAAATTATCATTACTGAATAATCATATCATAAAATATCAAAATCAAAAATTAAAGTATCAAACTATATATATCAAACTAATTTGATATGATAATAATATAATATTTTAGATACTGAAAATCAAAGTTATCCTATCGAATTTTAAAAATTTGTACAGTACTGAGTACATATGCACAACCCTACTACAAAGAGCTAATGGGTCATTTTGCCCTTTTAGTTCTATTTTGTGTTGGTCTTTCAAAGAAAAAAACTGTAGTAACAAGTATTTTTGTGGGATATGAATTTAAATTTTTGTATTATAATATTTGATAAATTATATCTTACCTTTTAATTTTTTTTATGTCTGGCTAGATGTAAGATCAATTGATAAAAATAAAAATTATAAATCAACACTTTTCTGCATAGTTGCAGAGTTCCTTACCTACATAAGTATATATGATTTACTTGGGTCACTTTGAAAACAATGTTCATTCGTTTTAATTTTTTATTTTATTTTTTTTAATTTATATTAAAAATGATTTTAAAAATTCTTTAAATTTTAACTTTTTATTATGTGACATATTTAAATCTAAAAATAAATATATCTTTAAAATAAAATCATAAACTTCAATAATAATAATATATATCTCAGATATACATGTTCATAAGTCAACTACAATTGAGTGTAATGTCGGAGGAAAAAAAAATACTCTTTTGGAAAACATTTTCCTCGCGTAAGACAGACGCACCCAAATGAAAATTTCATGGAACGTAGTTTTAACTTAAAAGGCAAAACTACATATCAAATTACACAAGAATTTCAATCGATATATTGTTTAATTAATTAATAATTTTTATATCAAATTTCAAGTTAAATACATCTAAATATATGTATTTTTTCTATCAGATAAACTGAAATAGAAAGATATACGAGCAAGAGAAGAAAAAGAGTTAAGTGAACTAGTCTATGTAACCTAGATCCATATGAATCACATTAGATACATGTATTTTGAATACCATATACATTCTAGTCTTGAAATACAGATACAGGCGAACGAGATAAGAAATAGATAAGCGAGAGAATAAGATACATATAAATTCAATTGAATACAATATACCTGAAACAAATTACACCGACAAACGTTTCTTTCTTAGGACTCTAAACCTTTAGGCCTGCAAAGCTAGCTGCCTCCAATTCACATGAAACCTTTTTCTCTTTTCTTTCTATCTTTAGTTGGCTGTAATTTAAAGAATTAAATGATGATAGCATCTTTTTTGCCAAAAGAAGTAATGGACTTATAAGGGTAATGTTAAATAGCCAGAAAAATTGGTCAGAATTTAGCTAGAAATTTTAAAAAATTATAATATTTTTTTTATTTTAAAATAAATTGATCTTTGTTTTATTTTTTAATTAAAATATATTAAAGTTAAAAAAATAAAAATGTTTTAAAAAGAAATAACATAAGTAAAATACCATTCTGATCAAATTCTGACAAAATTTTCTCGCGAGAAGAATTTTTCCAGCTTATAAATTGTTTAAACTGCATCAGTGGATCACAAAGATAGGTGCTTCAACATTAATTTTCTCTTCTTCTTTTTTTTTTTCCCAATAAAAGAAAGGCAGAATTTGCATTAAAAAGTTAGGTAGCGTTTTAATATTTAAGAAAGGGTAAGAAATTAATATTGCTCCCCAACTTTTTTAATGAAAAAGTTAGTTTGGTGTTTCATCCTGTACCATTTGAGAAAACTTAAAAAAGGATAACACCATAAATTTGCTGCCTCCAATTCATATCGAACCTTCTTCTCTTTTCTTTCCATATTTAGTTAGTTTATTGAGAGAAGTATTAAAATTACTTGTGATTTTTGATGAAAATTATTAATTTTGTTTTTGAATTTTTAACCGCATTAATAATATTTTTTTACTTGATTAATTAAACTTAAATACACTCCTGATTTCTCACGTGACATATTAAGTGGTTTCAAATTCTTATAAGAGTGTAATATTCTTAATATAAAAGACTAGAGAAGTGTTGAAAATACACCTGAACCTAGCGAGAATTATTAATTTCATTTGCGACTATTGACAACCTTAAAAATACTTCTGAATTATAGGAAAAAGTCTAAAAATACCCTTCATCCACCTAGTTTGCTAAATTCACTCACATTTTACTCACTTATACTCTTAAAACTAACAACAACGTCTTTATTTTATTTTTATTTATTACTTGTCATCTTTCTATTTGGAAAATAAAAATAATTAATGAATATCCACAAGTATATATATAACAACAAATAATATAAGAAAATGATTAGTAATAAATAATATTTTAAAGATAAAATAAAAATGAGGTTGTTAGCTTCGTTTCGAGAATTATTAATTTCATTCTCAAATTATTAACAATCATAAAAACATTTATTTATTTAACTAGTTGAAATTTAAAACATCCCTCTCATGTTATATATCTATAAATATGCCACATTAGTTAAAAAAATTCACACATACATACGTAAATAACACATCTATATATATGACATGAAAAGGATAAAGGTAAGTTAATCAAATAAGATATTTTTAAAACTCTTAATAATTGAGGGACAAAACAATAATTTACGCAAAATTGATAAATATTTCAAATACTTTTTCATTGCTTCTACATCAGTAGATCATTGTCGCCACGAAGATCAATGTCTCTCTTTCCATAAAAGAAAGCCAGAATTTGCATTCAAAAGTTAGCTAGGTTTTATGATAGATTTAAGTTTTATTTTTTAAAATAAATTAAATTTTATTTGGAAGAAATTTTACTTTCACTTGTAAGATTTTATTTTTTTAAAATCAAGTAAAATTTATGTTATTAACTTTAACATTTATGACGAAATGGGAGCTTATATCTTAAAATTGATGAATACGTTTTTTAAAAAAATATTCTCATATGGTACTCGGTATTCACATTAGATTCCGATTAAATCTGAATTCGCACTGGAAAATCACATTGCGGGGTAAAACGCTCCATATTAAAGACAACTTCATACTCAGAGGAAGTCGAACTCAGACCTTTAGTTAAGAATGAGGAGTACTTATTACTATACCACAACTCTCGTTAGTATGAATACGTTGTTGAATAAATGAGTAATATACTCTTCGGAGATTACTTTAATTAAAATTTGAATATTGATTGGCAAGTACCAAAATGAGTAAAACTTGGATTACCAAATAATATGAAGAGATATTTTAAAGATGAGAGGAGTTCAAAATAATAATTGTAATAATATGCCACACATAAAGACATTAATCGACAAGTTGATAAAGACGTAGGATAAATTAGAGTCATCCAATTATTAAAGCAGGCATAATACTAATACAATTCACACCATTCAAGTATAAGCTTAGATTACTAAACAAAGTTGATTACCCAAAATATACGATAAGTAGCCTCTCATTGTCCATTAAACAATTTTCACTGTATATATAAATCAGGAAATATAAGCACCGACTTATTTATTTTGCTTAACAACTATTACAATAATGTAGTGGACAAAAGTGTTAAAAATTGTCAAAAGAACGTTCTGGCACTACTTTGAGGTGGGACATTGTGTTTTATCTTAGTGTCAATACAATCGAACTTTGTGGTGGAATAATCCCAAAAGGGTGGATTTTTTTTAGAAAAGTTACGTAATATATGCATATGATAGGTATTTACGATATATAATTATAATTTAAAATAATTACAATATGTAGCATCAGATGAGATTTTATTGTCAATTTCTCTCTCCTGGATTCAGTTGTATCAAATATGTATTTTTTTAAAATATAAATATAGATACAAGACAAATACAAACATACATGGTAAGCGGTAACATATAAATACAAATACACAAGGCGATAAATTAATACAAATATAGTTTATCACGAAATACACAAGGCGATAAATTAATACAAATATAGTTTATCACGAAATACACAATAAATACAATATGTATTCAACCTTTGATCTCTAGCCTCTCTCAAATCTAGCTCGTCCCGATCCCATAAAACGATGATTATGAAAGGTACGCCAAAAATAATTATTGGATGCATGCTATCTTCGGTCATGAATGTATTATGGGCGTATTTACAGCATACCAATTTTCCATAAGCAGAGCAACTTATTAGCATTTTTAGTGGGAATTTCACACAAATTTTATAGTGTTAAGAGTTAATTACATTATATCTCTATTGTTTTTTAAATTATAAAAAATCCCTTAAATTTGGTAGAATTCGAATACATCTCAAAACGTTCCGATACATCGCATCCCCATTTTTGATATATCACTCAACTTCTCGATATATAGCGTCTCGATTTTAGATACATCACTCAATGTCCTGAGACATTGCGTAAAGTGATGTATCCGAGAATAGAAAAAAATATAAATTTTGTAATTTTTTCAAATGATAGAGAATTTTAAAGAATATAGTAAAACAAATTGTATATTTAGGTAATTTTTCCTCTTTTTAAATCATGAATGTGTAGTAATTTCAAATATAACGTTCAAATAGTCGGTAACCTATTGGTTAGCTCAACTCAACATTTTTTTCTTTCTTTGCTGCTACGGAAATTTTTTCTGTTAGCATATCCTAATTTCAACTAATTAGTTGCATTATTGCAGGGTTCCTTACCTACATAAGTATATGATTTACTTGTGTCACTTTGAGAATATCATTTATATCTTTTTCAATTTTTTTATTTTTATTTTTATTTTTAATCTGTTTTTTAAAAAAACGTTTTTTTGGCAACTTCTTAGTGCTAATTTTCTACGTGATATATTTAAGATCAAGAATAAATATTCTAGTACAAGCTTAAAAAATCTTTCATTGCTTTCTTAAACTTCTTGTCAAATCAAAACTAGATAAACAAATCAAAATTGAGGGTAGGAGGGTGGGTGGGTTATGATTATATTTGGTGCTTAAATTAAATCAATAAATAAAACATATATTTTAGATATACACATTCTTTGGTCGGGAGGGATAAAACAAATAATTTTAGATTTTTTTTTAATTTAGTAAAATATAAGTAAGTTAACGAAAATAGTAAATATGCATTTATTATATGAGTAAATATCTCAAAAGGTCATTCAACTATGAATATTTATGTTATAAAGTCATTCAACTTTGTTTTGTATCTATAAAGTCATTCAATCTAAGGTTTTACTCTTATAAAATCACTCAACTTAAACTTTGTTCTTATAAAATCACTCAACCAACTTATTCATTAAAAAGATATTAACATGATAAAATATATTAATTTTTGTGTCATATTTAAAATTAAGATCACTGCACACTACGAAATTTGCATGAATTTAATTATATCAAAATTA
>JAJOOO010010533.1:0-14258 GCA_029582685.1 Solanum piurae
ATACACATACTTCATAATTATTATTATTATTATTTTTCATTAGAAGTTCATTGTCATGCTTTGAAATTTATCATATTCATATGACATATACATACCTCGACATCACTTTCGAAAGTCAAGTGTATCACCATTTTTCATCCTTTTCTTTGATGGAGGATTTATAAGCTTATCAAACTATTAGGTCTCATAACAAACATGTTTCTTATGACCTTTCATACCATTTTGATGACAAAAATTATCTTCACTCTTTAGAAAACCATTTTGAGAACTCATAATGTTCTTTCTTTTATAATTATCACAGTGATGACTATTATAATTTTGTCCCTTCACGTCCATATTCATATGTTTAATCATAAAATTATCTTGTCATCTTTCAAACTTTTATTGTATTGCTATCACATTCACTTAAATGAATGGAGCATATTTAAGGGGACGGACTTCACAAAAAAAAAATCAAGAGCATATCGATTTGCTCAGTCATCATTATATCATCAATATATTGCATTGGAACTTTAACCCAACGTCTTATCCATATAGAGGCGTGTTAGGTCAAAATATGATGGGACTTGAACCCAAAATCTTATCATCATGGTGCATCGAGTTTTTAATCGATGTTTTACCTTTTTTGGTGCGATAAAATTTGAACCCACCGTTTTACCGCAATAAATGACATTATATGTAGTCCAAAATAAAATTCATCCTTAAACCTTTACAATATTAGCACTTTTAATAATCATAAGCATAAATAAGTTTATTGTTTTATATACAATGTTCATACAAGTAACTAAAACTATAAGATAGATAAATCTTAAGAAATGTGTTAGTCATAGCTTATCAGCAATTAAATCAAATACTTAGAAAAGGAAGGTCTTAACTATTGATAATTAAACATACACATTAGTGATAAATAATGTGATATCAATTGTATGAGTAGAAAATTGTGCATACAATATGTATATACTAATTTCATGTATTGGATTAGTTCTCTTTTTCTTCTCTTTGTAAGCATTAAAGAGAGGTTGCAATACATATAGTTCCACATAAAATTATTGACCAAAGCATTTGATCTCTTAAGAGATCTCCTTATAAATTATTCATATTAAGGCTATCATATATGAGTTTGGGGATTAGAAAGGAACACCACCAAAAGATATACTAAACTTGTCAAAGAAAGTTAACTTGTGCAATAATTTATTAATAAGTCTACGAAAATAGAAGATCAATCTCCAATATTAATTTGTCAATTTAGTGAATTCCTCATCATTACAAAAGAAGTCAACAAAGGAAATATCTAACTCATTGATACCATCAGTAAGGCAACCTGCAACAACATTTTTTATTTCTCAAATAGGAAAGTGATTAAACCAAATGCTATAAATATAATTTTGATACAATGAAAAATTAGCAAAGTAAAGTATTTATCTTGCACTCGATTAACTCCAAGAATTTCACCTGATCTATAAGATCATACTCAAAATGGTAGAACTTCGTGTTGATAACGTGTTATGAAATGAAGATAATAAATTGAAATTGAGAAGAGTAGAGATAGAGAGAGACAAAGTAATAATAGTAGTAACTTTCTTTTATTATTGAATGTGTTTTTCTCTTCTTGTTCTTATTGTTTCATAGCACAAGAGGAGATATATATATAGGCTATAAAACTTGGCCACAAAGTTACTTGGCCACGAAGTTTACTTGAGCATAAAGTATGTTGCGTGGACATCCATTTTACAACACATGCTATAATAACTCATGATCAGGTCCAGATTTTATGCTTAAGGTTGTTTTGCTTACTTCCAATTACAGTAAAACCTCTATAAATTAATACTCGGTAAATTAATAATCTCTCTAAAGTAATATTTTTGTCCGGTCCCAACTTGGGCCAATGGAAAAAATCACCAATTTCGATAAGATAATAAGATAATATATTTTCAAAAAACCCCTATATAAATATATGGTCCCATTAATATCATAAATTGATAATTCTTTAAAAGTACAAATATATCTAAGAAAATTTTGTGAAATGTGATTCTATTGTGTTCTATATTTCTTAAAATTTAATCTAGTTTAAGCTCATCTCTAACTTTTCATATTGCATCCAAGAGCTCTGGTGTTGTCTTTTCGAACTGCACCATAAAATTGTGAAGAATTCTAGATGCGATAAGTGATTTTATACGCGTAAGTGGTTCCAAATGTATAGTATCATCTTCAACTTTATCATCATCATTGCTTTTTCCGATGGTATCCACAATTTCTTCTAAGCTCTGGACCTCTGAACATGTATCACTTTCACCCGGATAATCCAACAAGTTATTGAAATCCATTTTATTCTGATAACCGAGATCATTAATCATGACCTCAAGTTCATGAATGATGTTTTCACAAGTGGGTTAATTCTCTGAGATTGCATCCCCCAACGAATTTTACAGAGTCGAAAATAATTTGCTATTGACATTTGTTGTCCAAGCAAGGATTGCAAAATTGATAGCATCCAAAACATTAATCTTTGATGGATCAGTTTGTCCCACTTCACAGCCCTCTGATATCCTACGATAAAATATGTTACGATAATACATCTTGAAAGTTATTATTATTCCAGCATCACAAAGTTGAATTTTGGATGTCATTTTGGGTGGCAAGAAAAATAATTCAACATTTTGTAGTCCTTCAATACTTCTATTATGGGCTGGACAATTATCTACCATAAGCAAAACTCATCTACCATGCATTTTATGGTCAAACCAACGAATATATTCATCAAAAAGCACACTTGTCATCCATGCTCTTTTATTTGCACGATAGTGATAATTCAATAAATATGCTACATAAATTAGTAAGATTCAATGATTTTAATATATGCGTTGTACTTTATATATAATATTATTTTTTATGTGAAATCAATAAAAATGATACATATATTAGTAAGAAAAATAAACCTCCATTAAATCTAAAATCATTCTTTAATTAATTTATTGATTAAATAATATCTCTATAAAATAATAAAATTTGATGATCTCACCTATATTAATTTATAGAGGTTTTACTGTATGCCGTAATTAGCTTACAGTTACAGATAACAATGTACATCATCATTAATTATAAATCAAAATATTGTTACTTGCAAGGTAAATAAAATGATTATGTGATGGGACTGGATGGGCTACAAGCTAAGAATACTCGTAGGAGTCAATATCATCTTTTCCTTTGGGAATTTGAAGCACTAATTTTACTATATAAGATTAGAATCAGTACCATTACCTTAAGTAGCTGTCTTTTTACATTTTCAAGACTTGCAAGTTACAGAAAATTAAAATAGAGTATGTGAGGAGTGACGACACTGGGCTGAAAGAATATGAATAAAAAGGGAACCAAACTAAAATATTCGCACTAACTGATTTGAGATGTTCCTCTTTTTATGCTTTTTTATTTTTTATTTTTACCTTACTCTTCACCCTCTGTTTGAGCAATACGGTTTCACTTTTATAAGAAAAAAAGATTGATGACTAAAAGAATAAAGAATAATCTAGACGCATTTATCCGCAACTTACTGAGTACTTAATACTTATGATAGTATAATCTTCAATTTTTACACTTTCACCATATATGAAAGTTACAATTCATTCATCCTATATATAAATGCAGTGATCATTTGAAATGCTAAACCAAACATTATTGTAGAATGATATTGTTATAACGGAAAAACAGTTTTCTTTAAAGTACACTTCTTTCGTCCCGATTAATTATATGACATTATTTGATCGGGCGGGCATATATTTATCAAACTGTCCTTGTGATTAAAGTTACTTGTTCTCCACAATAATAGGTTGAGTTGGCCCAATAAGGGTAAAGTGGGATGGTGCCGCCGTTAACTAGGTACCAAATAAGGAAATGCAATATAATATTCTATTAGTATTTTTTTTTGAAATGGACTAAAAAAAAAAAGACATAGAGTAGCAAAAAGGACCTTTAGATGGAGGGAATAGAATTATATAAAAGAGAGGTTCATGACTCATGAGCTAATTAATTTGATTCCATTATAAAGACAGTTACTCTAGACTCTAGTCATGTAGTGAGATATATATATGGATGATTGTAGTAATTGATATAACATTCCTGTCCTGTGTGGTGCAAGGAAATTTACAAGTCTGCGTCAGAAAAAAACAACTACTAGTGGCTGCATGGACGAGAATCTATATATATATATATGCATGGGTGACGCTACATTCTTTTATAGCATATCTTATGAATAATTCCTGCACATCGATCGGAATTTATCTCACTTATATCACATTTCACTGGTTAGTTTGCTCTCTATTAATAATATACTCAGGTTTTTTTTTATTGTTATATTTAAGTCATGTCTCGATATTTCGATATATATGTTATATCTCATGTCTATATAAATAGGAGGCAAACGCTTCAATTGAAAATTTGTGCTGCGTAAATAGGGGGAATATGAACTAATGTAGTTTATTTTGGCATGGCTATTCAATTAGGAATGGAGATCAGATTATTACACAACGGCGTGTTACATTATTCGATCAGTGATAGCAAAGCAACAAAATAAATTGAAACATATTGTCGTTTTATAATTTATATATAAGGAAAAAAACTACAACAAGACTTTAACAAAAGTTCAACATAGTTGAAGAGCAAACTAGGTAGTCGTCTCCACTCTCCGGCCACTACGCCTAGTTTGAAAGGGAGTGTTATAGTTCATAACTCATTAAGAAGGGCACTTTAGTCTTTAAAGTACTTAATGAGTCGTTAGTACTATTCTTTTTCATTTTACTTGGTCCTTATAATAAAAACGACTAATAAGTAATTGGGAGGAAGAGAGAAAGTAGAGAGAGGAATGAAAGAGCTCCAAAAGCCAAAGCCATACGACTAATTAATATTGGAGAGTAATTATTCTTCATCATGAGTAATCCCAATATTTTTAGGCAGTAAAGAAAAAAGGAAACAAGTGATAATAGGTTTTGCTTCAAATGGGTCTTTGGATACTTAAGTGCTGCCACTGCCAAAAATGATGATATCAATGTTTTGAATACAGACTCACATGATGATTTCACCCTTTCCTCCCTGCATCAAATATTAATCATATATATATACTCTTTTAATTAGCTACATAGATTGAAATATACTCCCTTCTTCAATTTTAATTTATTTGACTGGTTTCAACTTAACAAAAAATTAAAAATAATAATTAAGATTTTCGAATCTTGTATAATAATTAAATTAAAATTATCAAAATGTATTTTAATCTCGTGGTCTTAAATATGTCATTATAAAAAAAAATTAAAATTAAAAAATTGCTAAAAAGAGTAAGATAAATAAATTGAAACCGATGAAAATATATATGTATATTACTATATATACTAGTATACGTGCATGCGCGTTGCGCACAGATTATGAAAAATTATTTAATTGTTCGAATATATTATATCATTTTAATTTTATTAAAATATAATTATCATCTTATTTTTCATGCAATGTACTTAATATCATAAAATTTTATACAACTCAAGGAACAAATCATATAAATGCATGAGCACGATCATCAAATAACATTTTTGATAAAACTAAATATTATAATTATATATTTCTTATACAAACGTTTCAAAAATATATTATGATTAAAAATAAATAAGAATGAAATAATTAAGAGAATATGTTGGTACACTCTCTCAAATTAATATATGAAAAAAAATCGTTTATTAATTGCCCTTTAGCTCAAATTAAGAGAATAGGTTGGCAGGTTATTTGAGGTGTGTCATATTTCAAGTTTCAATTTTGCCCTACTTTCTTTATTTATTACTTAAGTTGTCTCATATAATTTGGTAAATATATTCAAGTTTGAGGTTCTTTAACATATTCTTTAAAACACTTAAATAAGCAACTAATAAAAACACGTCACTGTTTTCTACATAAGGTGACTTGATTTTCCCGTTAATTTTGTTTACTATCTCCATTTTATATTTACTTGATTCTTATTGATTTGATATAGGCACTAAAAAGGTTTATTAAAGGTATATTTTACTAAATACGTCTTAATAATAATATCTTGAAACTTTAAATGTAACGACTACTACTACTTATGTAGTTATTTTATATTAAATATTTTTTATTTTTATATTATCGAGAAGCACAATAATTAACAACTAAAGATATTTTAAAAATATATTAAAAATTAGATTTGCATTCAAAATTTCACATGGGGCATGTACATAAATTGAAACTTATAAAATAACACAAATTAGTTAAAAATTACATTAAAATTACTACAAATTACAATAATTAACAACTTAAAATATTTTAAAAATATATTAAAATTTTGCTTGGCTATCAAAATTTCATATGTGCGCATAAATTGGAAAAAACGAGGTAACATATATATTATTTCAATATTATGTTAAGTACTATAAATAATAATAATTAACAATTTAAAATATTTAAAAAATATATTAAAATTTAATTGACTCTCAAAATTTCACACATGCTACATAAATTGGGACAGAGGGAATAACATATATTTTCTTTAAAATTAAGTTAATAATCCTATTAATCAGAATAATTTACAATTTAAAATATTTAAAAATCATATAAAAAATTAATTGATTCACTTAATTTCATATATTTCGCATAAATTAAAATAAGTAAAATAACATATATTGAGCCTGTCCTTGCACATCTAGTTATATATACACTCAAAGAAAAATTCCGGTTCTTACGCATGTGACATATAGACGTAGGTTAGTAGTACTTTAAAAATCCGAGTACATCCCATGCATGCATGGACAACGGTCAACACATTACTAATTAATCGAACTATATTTGCTACGAGTTCAATCACCTTTATACACTGATATTCACTTTCTTTCAATTTACGTGTCTCAATTTTTTAGAAATTAAAAAAATATAATCTTGAATCTACTATTTAGTAACTCTTCGATTCAAACATCCTATACAATATATTTTAGATCATAAAAGTCAAATGATGCATATTTGATATATTATATTATACTTTAGTATAAAATTACAAAACTCAGAAATCTTTTCTTATTTTTTGTCAAGTCAAGTAAAATATTGTATATGATATGTGAGATAAAAACGTAGCTAGCTTGGTGCTGCTCTATCTATCTATTTTTTTATTTTTATCATAGTAATATTTTCTTCTTTCTTCTTTTTAGAAATCACTTTTTAAAAATCAAATACAATATTTTTTTGAAATATGTTATATATCCCTCGTACATACGAACCCTTAAGTATATATATAAAAAGAAAAACTTGAAGAAGAATAACCTGGAATTGTGATAATAAGGAAGAAGATTGCCTCTAATTGAAGTACATCTTCTTTTGTTCATTTTCCAGTACCTTGCACTCTTTATTCTTCCCTCTCTAACACCTTCCATGTCTAAATATTGGCTTAATTAATTACCTAGTATGGTCATTATAATATATATTACTATATATTAGTGGAGCTTAGGGTCAAGAGGGCCTTTTCGGAATTTACCATAGTTTCTTTGCTGTAAGAGTGCAACATGACATTTTTGCTGTGGTGTATACCTGTGTAATTAAGACCTTTTAGGGCCCAGTATAAAATAAATAAAGTTGAAAAAAAGCCAGTTATCTTTGTGAAATTAAACTTTTACTTTGGTGTTTTCGGTGGGATGGCACATGTGATTATTTAGCAGCTGAATATAAAATAATTTCAATTTATCGAAGACATGCATAATCTTTCATAGGAGATTGTCAATTAATAATTTATATATCATGTATAAAATAATACATAGATTTTCTCATAACTTATATACACCCATGCATTAGTTATGATGATGATTTCTAAATTGTCAACCAAACGACTTCATATTAATTTGATACGTAAATAACTCATTTTTTATCTACATATACCTATCAAATTCGCAAAAATTAAATGAAAACTAATACATTATTAACTTTTTTTTATTCAACCTACAAAACGATCGACTCTTAAGAGTGCGTAAGTAAAAAGATTAGTTTATATATAGAGAAATAATGAGACCTAAAAAATCTGACATTATAAGCAAACGAAAAGAGGGAATAAAAGAGACATATATATAACGATAATATAAACACATTTTCTTTTATATATTAAGTTATCACCGTTAGGTTCTGATCAGGTTTGATCCTTACCATATTATATTATATTAAACATAAAGCAAATGACTAAAGAGGACATAGAAAACCTTGCCTCGAATCTACAAAATTAAAGCATAGATTAACAAAACAATCTACAGGAAGGAATTAACCTATACAAAGTTCCTTCCTAATTAAGCTGTTGTCATTTCTCATAAGTTTTCTAATGAACTTTTACATCTTATTTTTAGTTGAATCTTTTACTACTTTCAATGTTGTCTATAATATATAATAATGTCCATATTGCGATGCCACCATTATTAGAGTGTGTATATCTTTCGCATATGTAATTAAGTGTAATTTTCTTTCTCTATACCAAACTTTTTACTATCTTTTTATTTTTATTATATTTAGCCATGATGAATTTTTTAATGTAAGGGTGTTGAGAATTAGTACATGTAGATATACACATGATCTATCTAAAAATTGGCTATATTAGTTAAATATGTAACCGAAGTTAACTTGTGAAAAAACGTGTTAAGATATATTTGAAAAATATTTTTATTTGATATATTATACATATATATATCTCTAGACCTTATAATAAAGAAAATACATTAGAATTTTATCATGTAATAAAACAAGTTATAAAAAACGAATAAAGAAATTTGAACTTGATATAAGTTAGGAAAGTTGGATTTGATGTATTAGTTAGCTCATCTTAATTAAATTTATCTCAACTGCAATCAAAGTAACCTTTGGACAGGTTAATCTTTTGTCCATTATTAATTTGTTATATTTTGATTTGTTCAAATTCAGCTCAATCTACCTATTTAATATTAGCACGCATACTTTAATACTTTTTACGCTTCAATTTGTTTGTCTGGTATTGATTTGACGCAATGTTTAATCACTTAATAGATTAAAGAAGACTTTTGAATTTCATGTAGAATGTATCAAAATATTCTTTAATCTCGTAATCTTAATCATGAAATGTGTAGAAAATTGATATTAAAGAGCCACCAGATAAAGAAAGAGATATTCTTTATGAAATGGATTAAAAAAAAAGTACGCCAAATAATTAGATCGAATAAAATGGATTCAAACAATTCAACAGTTAATCTAACTAATTGGAATCGAGTTAGACGTACAGGAACCAATATCTTGTTTTAATTAAAATATTAGAAATGATGACTCCTTTTTATCAATTTAGGACGACTAACATCCACATTTGAAATTTCTCACCTTTTTTTTGTAGTATAGAAAACATAGGATATCATCCTTAATTTTTTCATTATCTTCATAAAACGAGTGTTCGACGCCACTAGAGTAAAAAAGAACGACCTAAACACACCCATGAATGAGGTTACACTTTTAATTATAAAAATGAGAGCAAATAAATGATAATATAAAGAAAGTAGACAAGATATAAAAATACTTATCTTATTTAATCTTTCTAGATTTCCAATTAATAATATTACCACTTCCTTCCTCATCACTGCATGCATTTGTTGGGCCATATGCATGTTTTTGTCAAGTCGTTCTTAATTATCCATTTTAGGATGGATCATACATCTTTTCCTAACTATTTGGTCCACCATTGAAACATTTGAAATCTTGAAGATATTAACTTGTGCAATTCGTGCTTACTAATTGGCATATGTAATCTGCCACGTCTATGATTAGATCTCACTATCCATCAAGTAATTCTTAATTATATGGGCAAGTTATAATACATTTTGTCGATCGTTAAAAAATAATAACATTCACATGTACATGTACATAATTTGTTGCGAATACAAGTAAACTTTGGCCTAGAAAATATAATTCCTCATAAATGATTTGTTCTACAATTTTGATAGGAATAAATTGAACTGTTGCATTGCACTGCACACTTCTACATGTATATCTTTTTGGGAATTGGCCTTTGAATATTTAAGGTTCCTATATATTAGGAAAATCAGAACTATTTATTTTTATATAGGGTGGGAAACGGATCAATAATATTTGATTAGAGACCTAGTACATTTAATTAGTAGTACCACATATGACCTTTTTTATATATTATATATGTGACCTTCAAAGTTGAACCATTCTAATATTTAAAATATAGTCACTTTGGTAAACAACATTTAAACAATAACACCCCTTTAACCTTTTGACACAATGGCAAGACAATTAACCGTGTTCCTCGATTCTTTTCTTCTTCTTCTTCTTCTTCCTCTTTGGCAATTCACTTTCTCCAGATTAGTGAAAAATAATGGAGAAATTTGAAAGTGAATACCCCTATTGATTGATTGTAATATCGAATTTCACTCCGCTACAGTAGAGGTATGACGAATTACTAATTTTGTTTTTTGTTTTCTCAATCATTGCAACTTTAACTAGATTGTACCCGCTGTTTTTTATTTCTCTAAATATTTACATGAAGGAGCTGGGTTTTTCCTCTATTTTTGTGGGTGTTAGTTTCGTTTAGCCAACTAGTTTGATTTATCTTTCTTGTGTCTGGAAATTGGAAGTTGGATTGATGAAGGTTTCTGTAAAAACTATGATTTTCTGTGTTTGGTCAACCCTTTTCTTCCACCGACCTAAATCATAGGTCCCTACACCATTAACGTAGTGGATGCATAATTGCATATGAAGAAGAGTTTATGATGTGAAGTGATAAATATAACACAATATTTTATCACCCGCATGAGTGTTTTTTTTTTTTTTTTAGCTAAATGACATTGGAAATGTTGACGAAAATGAAATCTTTGTCTTGGAAATCAGCTGAGTAATGGATTTCCTTGCAAAGGCTTCGAGGGTAAGCGATAATCTACTCATTCTCCAGCAAAAGATCAAGTACAATTTAAAGCCTATGAAGAAGCAAATTATGCGGTATTGGGGGAGACAAAATTTGAAGTTTATGGGTTCTAAACTTTCTACTGACCCGTAGCTTGTTTTAATTACTTGGTTTGCAATTAAGTAGATGTTTATTTATATTTAATGGATCTCCTAATACAAATAAGGTCTAGGCAGAAGCTACTAGGTTCTTCCGAACCCGTACCTAATATTGTAACTCCACCCTTTTATACTATGATAAGCTTCTTTTGGTGCTAAGGATAAATTAGTGACCTTATTATCTTAAATAGATAGATCCTAGATTAGAAGCGCTGATATAGGCATATAGCAGCTGCTGCAAAGACAACTTTGAGGATTGTTGCTAACCTGTACTTCTTTTGAAGGAAAAGAATCACTGAACAAGAGCAAGATTCACAACATTGTCATCAGATCTCCTCAAATTCTCCATAAACTAACACACCTCACGAGTCAGAATCCCCTCATCATCTAGATTCCTCCTTCTTCTCCCATAGTCTAACAAGGTTTCGTTCAACTGGATTAGCATTAACCTTTATACTTGATAATTGGCTATGCCTAATCCTGACAATTACCACCGTATCTATGCTAATTTTGAGTCTTGGAGCAAGTAATCCTTTATGACAGTAATGCTGCAGAAATTACTCTGGCCAAGTTTTGGACACGTGACCCTTAGTGCTATCTCTCTCTCAATCTTTAGTGAGGATGTGTAATCATGTTCTCTTAATAAAATATGTTGCGTCAAGGATTAATAACTGAAATACGGAAAAAAATTTAGCAGTGTTTGAGGTAAAAACAAATTGTGAGGCAGGTGCCTTACTGCCTTTCCTTCCATTGTGAAAAACTTTCTCTATGTTTTCATGTGCTTGTGTTCTCCTTTGACTTAAATATAACTTTTATTGATTGGTAATTTAATTTTCTTTATTACTCATCTCTATATGTCTACATTGAGAACTTCAGAAAAGAGTGCAGGTTCCCTGTTACCTGTAAGGCTGTAACTAAAATATGGAAATTCATTTTTGGTTGCAGTTCATCTCCAAGTTTCTTAAAGTAAATGGCATATTTGCATAATTTATCTCTATTGCATCTCAGTCCCTCGCCTGAGCTCTCTATCTATACTCCTTGGTATCTTTGTATCAACCATTATTGTCCAACCGAATCCAGTCTATTTCTCCCTGTCAATAATGATCTCACTGCTGTTAGTCTGCAAGTTCTGAATATAGTATTTACCCAACAAATCGATTCAGTGCAATAGAATTTGTTCAATACAATATACAGATAGATGTGCCCCCAAGGCCTAGCTCGAGTGGCAAAAGGTGGAGGATTTGTGGCTTAGGTCGCAGGTTCAAGCCCCACACCATGCAAAGCGAAGCCCGGTATTTAAGTGGAGAAGGGTAGAGGGGCGGGACCATTATCCACCGAGTTTAGAAGGCTGTGATTGGTTCAAAGGGCGGGTCACAGACGGATTTCTCAGTTATAAAAAAAAACAATATATAGATAGATGTGGTGATAACCTGATTTAAGTACAAGTGTCATTATACTTGTTTGCAATTTGAGTATAGGGCTAAGCTGATTTCAGATAAACCAAGTTAATTTGCTTCTTGAGCTTCTATTCTCTGTATATCATGTAGACTGCAGAATGAAGATGTTGGGCCCAATAGATAAACATGAAGTGAAAGTTACAAATTTGTAATTTTTTCTGTCTGAGCCAAGTCTTTTACATGTTAAATCCTTCCTAGATTCAAATTTGAGCCTTCCAACCAGCTAATTAAGCTTGCTAATGTGTCTGATGACTTCAATTTCAAACATTTCAACAAAATAAGACTTTTCTCGAGGCCCTGGTAGGAAAGGGCCTTAACCTTGTTATTCTTTCTAATTTTGTTTCCATGGAACTGTTATTTCTTGCTGATTAATACCCACTCTGTTTCTGTTCGCTTCCTCGGTTCCTCCAACTTCATTTTATGCCTAAAATAAATTTAGACATTATTTCTGGATGTTTGAAGTGCTAATATTAAAATTCAGATAGTAGTGTGAGCATATGAATTGATCTGACATGTACGTGTTCAGACAAGTAGCTTCATCTAGTGAAGTGGTCCTTTGTTTGCCCAATGATTGATGAGGGAAATCCGTTATCTGCAGACTACTCATCTCTTGCTTGGCCTTATATCAGAACTTGAATCTCTTATGAGATGACCACCTAAACGTCTAGATCATTATTACATTTTTTGATTTACGAAATATGATAATTTGTCTTCTGATTGTTGATGATCTAACTTTACTTGACAAGGTACCATATATTCAATCCAGACAATTACAGTCACCTAGCTTTCAGTTTATGAACAGAGGGTAATGGCATCTTTAACCCACCTGCTGTCTGCCACATCGGCAGTTGCTTTGCAACATGCACGTCATAAACAGCTGCAATTGGTGAAAACCCAAAAAGTGCCAAGTAGAATGAGTTTTCCGTGTATGAGCCATAAGCCATTCTCTATTTGCTGCTCAAAGCAGTCTCCATGGGAACCTGCACCTGTCACTTATGTTCCTAGTGATAACATTGAAGATAAATTTCTGGAAGGAACAACCAATATATTTGAAACCATGTCTTCCGGTAAATCAGCTGAATCTTCATTAACTGAGGCTGAAGGGCTCACTGATGTAAAAAACCAGCCACCATTGCAGCTCCAATACCTTCGATGGCCTGTGTGGCTTCTTGGCCCTGCCATTCTCTTAGCCACTGGGATGGTGCCCACTTTGTGGTTACCTATTTCATCAGTTTTCATTGGTCCCAACATAGCCAGCCTTCTTTCCTTGACTGGACTTGATTGTATTTACAATCTTGGAGCAAACCTATTTCTCCTGTTAGCCGATTCTTGTGCTCGCTCACCAGACAGCAGTCAAGATTCCACCAGCAAGCCGCCTTTCGGTTATCAGTTATGGAACATGGTCGCAAACGTTATGGGTCTAGTCATTCCCTTGATAGTATATTTTGCTTCTCAGAACAGTTTCCTTCTGCCTCAACTTCCTTTCATTTCTTATGCTGTGCTCTTGGGTCCCTATCTTCTGCTTCTATCTATACAGATACTCACAGAGATGCTGACATGGCATTGGAAGTCACCAGTATGGTTGGTGACACCAGTAGTCTATGAAGCGTATCGTGTTTTACAACTAATGAGGGGGTTAAAGCTCAGTGCAGAACTCAATGCACCATCATGGATGCTGCATACCATTAGGGGGCTAGTCTGCTGGTGGGTTCTCATTCTTGGCATGCAGCTCATGAGAGTCGC
>JAJOOO010010538.1:0-11696 GCA_029582685.1 Solanum piurae
TAACCCTATTTTTACGTCATCATTATTGAGCTGCTAGAAAGTAAATAAGTTATTGAATTCATTTTTTAAGGTTGTATAACCTTGTATACAAGTTGAAGACTTTGATACACTGCTTGGTCTATGGTTTGACTCGTGGAGTTTTGTTGGACTGTTTGTGTGCTAAAGAACTGAGGTTTGTGTATAAACTTGTACTTGCACTCTTTTTACCTGCTGGTATATCTGAAATTTTATCTTGGTACCTTGGTTACCCCTTGTCACTTTGCATTGTCGTGTTGGTATTCTTTAATACATTAAAGACACTTGTGTAACTTGCCCACTTGTATGGATTGTTTGATCACTTAGCACTCTTGTTGGGACCTAGTCCTTCTTGTGGCTGTGACTTCATCACTCTTGGCATGCCTCTTGGTTCAGATCATTTGTCATCTTGACTCTGGATTTTTAGTTCGTCTTAAGAATGGAAGTTGTCCATTTTAAGTACGAACTAGGAAGCCATTTTTAATATGGTTCTTGGTTCTCTTGATTATTGGATTTTGACCCTTCTTGATGTAGGGCGTTGATCCTTCTTGATACCTTCTCGTGCTTAGTGTGACGACATGATGTCTATATTGGGTTAGCCTTGTTATTGAATCTCTTGAAAATTTGTGCTATGAGCATTCTTGACATTTAGACCTTTATTTATTGAACTTGATACTCCTTGTATATTGTTTACTTGATTTACTGATTTTGTTTCGATCGTGCTGCCCTTGACTTGAGAGTGATAACTTGTTTAATTTGAGGGCTCCAAACCTATATTTTTTACACCACTAAGCTATATGCTTAGCGATAGTTGTTTCTATCGTAGGGGCTGTTCGCGATGATGCTTGAAGCTGGCCACTGATAATGGAGATTTTGAAAGCCTTAAGGAAGATCACATTTGCATATAGGCATATATATTTTGTATAACCTTGGGACTTGTACATGATCTTTGTGATGTATATTTAAAGGAGATTTTGAGGGTTGATTTGGTCATGTCACCATGGGTTGTAATATAAGTATGGTTATACATTTTATCTTTTTGGGGTGTGTAAACCCAAGCCTTGTAATATACTAGTTTGTTATATGTCTTGAAAGTTGTGTGAACCATGAGCCGACTGATTTCGGTACTCGAAAGCTTGTAATATTCTTGTTATTTCACCCTCGAGTATGAGGTTAATATATGCATGAAGATCTGGTCGGTTATTTGCTTAATTTTTTTTTATTGGAGTTCGTTATGAATCTAATCCCTCTACTAGATTAAAATCAGTATGCCCTCATTAATCAGTTTTGAATGTCGCAAGTACTTAATTACATTTCTTGTTTAAGTAGTGGTATCGTTTTGAAAGGGTCGCTACACAAAGTGTTATCATTAGTTGTCGGTCGCAATTGCGCTCGCACAACAACCCACCAAACCTTGGCTGGAAAAGACAGCGAAGCTTTAGTGATGAGTGTAGGAGTTGTGGTGACCCAAACTGCATTTTCCCCATCTATGGCAATTTGCTTCACAATCCAGCGTAAAACCCTTTCTCGAGAAGTCTGATATTCCATTGTGGCATCACTGGTGAACTCATGATGTTTGCCCTTGAAAAGGCCAACTGAAACGGGTGCAGAGTATTCCAGGCCATACAACATTCTGTTAATCGACGCCTCAGAAATATCTATTGATTTACCCCTAACTATGATTGAGTTGAGTGGACCCCATGTAATAGCCATGTCTTTCTGTCAACGCTTCGTGGTCTCTGTATCCGCAACAAAGTTCATCAATGTAGCTGCATAAGAGGAATAAAATTCTCTGGTCAGGTGGCCAGAGTATTCGCCAGGTGCATTGTCCATCCAGTCGAACTGATGGAGCTGAAATATCCAATAGATGTCTGAGAATGCTTTGATATCAGCTACCACCACTCTAGTCTCAGGCATAATTGCGTGATTCTTAAAGCCCCCAGTTTTGTTCATAATACCATTGTCGAAGAACGCTTTAGACCTGTTGACAGTCCATATGGAGCGATAACAAGCAATCAGTTGTGGTCTCAATGCAGGGTTTGGTTCTTGAGCGTTCACGTACATCACCATGCTCTCATTATTGGTGATTTCCTCCTCATCCTCTCTATGAACTGCTTCCTCTCGTACTCCAGTTTCAGTTTCTGTTGTAGCCACAGGTGGAGAAGTACTTGTGTCACCCTGAGAATCGCTTTCATATTCAGCACTGCCCCCCGAGTCATCCGCAGATTGACTTCCAGCTTCAACATCAGATTTACTTTCTGAATTTTCCCCGTTATCAGAACTACTACCTCCCTCTTCAGCTTGAGGAGGAGAGTCCTGGAGAATGGCTCTTCTAGCCAGTGATCTAGTAGCCCGAGGCGAGTGATCTTCAGGTGTGACATTTATTTGTACCTCAGACCCACTCGTTTCGGAGTCCCTCTGATTGCGAAGCGGTGACGGGGGCAAGTTTGTTAACATTCTTCCTTCTGGGACTCGTTGTACCTGAGAAATACAGAGCTCATTAGTAATCAACACAGTCAAATTACGCACTATCGGGTACTCAGACTTCCCCTGTGTAATATCATTGTGACGTCTTGCCTTAAGAATGCCATCACCCAATCTATCATCGAGAAGGGCCACAGAACCCACAATGAACAAAAGCTGAATACAGGAAAATTTTCAAAATTGTACACTATAGTAGACTGTACGAGAACTTGTACGGGCTGTGGTGTGTACCACGAACCGTGAAAACAATCATGGGTTTGGGACAGAATCAGTTTGCAAGATGAATTGTAGGACTTTTTACCAAGGGATGTTCACGGACTGCTTCACATTCCATGGAGTTCATTACAGTCCGTGATACTGCCCGTGAACTTTAACTGACGGTTGGGTTGAGTTCAAGTGTGATTTACGACAACTTGCACGACTCGTGATGTCTTCCACGGTCCGTAAAACCTGTCATAGTTTTACACTTGGGGCAATATGCCAGTCACCTTCTTCCCAACCTCAAATTTTAGCCTTTAACTACCATTTTTACATAAATTCAAACTCTTCCAATAACATAAACTTTACTATACTTCTTACTCAACTAAATTACTTCACCTAATGTCCACCACCTACTAACATATTCGACCCTCTGCCATAAACTAACACATAAGAACAACGAAAACTTCCCAAATTGACTGACCTATTTGTAATTCATCACAAATCACAAGGAACTCATCACAAACTTATACTAGACTCGATTAAATCAAAGTAACTCAACTCATTGTCATACAAGATCAACCTTAAAACAAGTGATGAAAGAACTTACTTGGAGTTCAGAACTAAATTTCAAGCAGAAGGATGAATCAGTGAGTGTTATTCGAGGTTCGTGACAACTTAGGATTAGGGCTTGGAATCGTTGATGAATTTAGGAATTATGGATGATGGGGGCGGTTTTAGATCTCTTAGGAACCGTTATGGAAAAGAAGAAGCGGAAAACGCCCTACCCTTTGTGCTTTAGGAATTTTAGAAACCATTCTTTTAATTTTTATACCATCGCGGGTCGGGTCAGGTCGTGTGTTTGTAGGACTGGATGGTGGGAGTGCCCGTGAAGGTCACCACGGTTCGTGTAGTTCTCCGTTAAACTGACTTCGGGAGCAATATACTTACATATGATTCACAAGAGGCTAGACGGTCCGTATAGAACATGACGGATCGTGAAACCTTTCGTAAATCTTTTTCTTGCAACTTCCAGTAGCTTCCTTAGGTTGATGCTAAAAATTGACTGATCGTGAGCGTGCCCGAGAAGGGCATCACGATCCGTGAGACTGATCGTGAAGGATAGTCTGCACCCAGTTCCTGCACTTTATAATCCATTCTCTCCTGCACACATCAACACACATTGACTCTAAAAACAAAAAAAGATAAATAGGAAAACGGAAAGTACCTACTACAATTATATCTTGGGTTGCCTCCCAAGCAGCGCACAATTTAACGTCGCGGTGCGACGCAGGTTATTTGATTACTCAGACTTCATCAAGTTTGCATTCCTCGACAATCGTTACATCATCAGGAACACCCAGATATGCCTTGATTCTCTGGCCATTAGCTTTTAACCTCTCGCCTTTATCATTCTCTAGCTCAATAACACCAGATTGAAATACATGTGTGACTTTAAAAGGTTCAGACCATTTAGACCTCAGTTTTCCTGGAAAAAAACGCAGTCTGGAGTTGAAGAGTAACACCAAATCACCAGGAGTGAAGCTTCTTTTCTGAATATGTTTGTCATGATATAGCTTTATTCTCTCCTTATACAGTGCAGACCTCTCATAGGCCCTCAGACGGAACTCATCCATCTTGTTGATCTGATCCAGCCTCAAATTTGCGATTTCGTTCCAATTTAGGTTCAGCTTCTTCAACGCCCAGAGTGCTCTATGCTCAAGCTCAATGGGAAAATGACATGCCTTTCCAAACACCAGTTGGTATGGAGACATACCAATAGGTGTCTTGAAAGCTGTCTGATATGCCCATAGAGCATCATATAGCTTCCTTGCCCAATCTGTCCTGTTGGCATTCACTATTTTTGCCAAGATTGCTTTGATTTCCCCGTTGGAGATCTCCACTTGACCACTGGTCTATGGGTGATAAGGTGTTGCCACTTTGTGTTGTTTTACCCCATACTTGGTCAAAAGCGTACTAAAAACTTTGTTGCAGAAGTGAGACCCACCGTCACTGATAATGGCTCTAGGTGTTCCAAACCTTGAGAAAATGTTCTTTTTCAAGAACTCAGCAACACTCTTTCCATCATTCTCAGGTAACGCAACAACTTCAACCCATTTGGACACATAGTCCACTGCCACCAGTATATATTTCCTCCCATATGAACTCACAAAAGGGCCCATTAAGTCAATACCCCACACATCAAATAATTCCACATCTAGAATAAGTGTCATGGGTAACTCATGGCGCCGAGAGATGGTTCCTTGTCGCTGACACACATCACAGCTTCTCACTATGTCCGTTGTATCTTGATGAATTGTGGGCAATAGTACCCACACTGAAGTATCTTATGGGCTGTTCGAGCACCACCATGATGACCACCAAATAGAGATGAGTGACAGGCCTCCAAAATGTGCAGCATTTCGGCTTCCGGAACACATCGCCTAATTATGTTGTCAGCATACACCCTATACAGATAAGTCTCATCCCAAAAGTATTTGCCAACATCATGCAAGAACTTTCTCTTTTGTTGATAAGTCAGCCCCTCAGGCATCAAATCACTAACCAGAAAATTAGCATATTCAGCAAACCAAGGAATAAAATCAAGAGTAGCAGCTAATACCTGCTCATCCAGAAATGTATCATCTATCTCAAGCTCAATTTCTTCTTTCTTTGCAGCAACCAACCTAGAAAGGTGATCAACTATATGGTTCTCACAACCTCTCCTGTCTTTCACTTCAAAATCGAACTCTTGGAGCAACAACACCCATCGGATCAACCTTGTCTTAGCATCTTTCTTTGCCATGAGATATCTCAAAGCAGCATGGTCTGTATGAACTATTACCTTAGTGCCCAACAGATACACTCTGAACTTTTCAAAAGCATATACTACAGCCAGTAGTTCCTGCTCAGTGACTGTGTAGTTTCGTTGTGCCCTATTTAGCGACTTACTAGCATAGTAAATTGGATGGAACATCTTGTTGCGTTTCTGTCCCAACACAACTCCTAACGCAGTCCCACTAGCATCACATATCACCTCAAACGGCTCCACCCAGTCTGATCCAATAATCACTGGTGCTGAAATCAACTTCTCTTTTAGGCACTCAAAAGCTTTAAGGCATGCTTCATCAAAGACAAATTTCACCTCTTTATCTAAAAGCTTGCACATGGGGTGTGCAATTTTGAGAAGTCCTTGATGAAACACCTATAGAATCCGGCGTGTCCTAGGAAGCTTCGAACACCCTTTACACAGATTGGCGGAGGTAACTTTTCAATAACCTCAATCTTAGCCTTGTCGACCTCATTTCTTTTCTGTGACACCTTGTGTCCAAGGACTATGCCTTCTTTTACCATGAAGTGGCACTTCTCCCAGTTTAGCACTAAGTTGGCTTCCTCACATATCTGTAAAGCCCTGCTAAGATTCAACAAACAGTCATCAAAAGTATCTCCTACTACAGAGAAGTCGTCCATAAAAACCTCTAGAGTGTCCTCAACCGTGTCTGAAAAGATGGACATCATACACCTTTGGAACGTGGCTGGTGCATTACATAGTCCAAATGGCATGCGTTTAAACGCAAAGGTTCCATAAGGACATGTGAATGTGGTCTTTTCCTAATCTTCAGGTGCAATTGATATCTGGTTGTAGCCAGAGTATCCATCTAAGAAATAGTACCATCCTTTACTTGTCAACCTGTCAAGCATCTGGTCCATGAAAGGCATGGGGAAATGATCTCTCAAAGTCCACTTGTTCAGCTTCCTGTAGTCCATACACACTCGCCATCCAGTGACTGGTCTTTGTGGGACTAATTCATTCTTGGCATTTGCCACTACAGTCATTCCTCCCTTTTTAGGCACACATTGCACTGGATTGACCTAGTGGCTGTCAGAGATAGGGTAGACCACCCCATCATCTAACCATTTGATTATTTCTTTCTTAACCACCTCTTGCATATGTGGGTTCAACCTCCGTTGGTGTTCAATACTCGGGTTGCAGTCTTCCTCAAGCTGAATCTTATGCGTGCAAATACCTGGAGGTATCCCAATTATATCAACAATGGTTCATCCAATGGCTCTTTTGTATCTTTTCAGCATCTTGATCACCTCTTGTACATGCTCTTCATTCAAATCTGTAGCCAATATCACAGGTAAAGTGTTATTAGTACCCATGAATACATACCTGAGGTGAGTGGGTAACTATTTCAGCTCTAACACCGATGGCTCCTCAATGGATGGTTTCGCTGGGGGCTTGGCCTTTTTTTCAAGTCCAAGTCCAATTTCTTTGGAGCATACGAATGTGTTCCCATACCATGTAAGGCATTCATGGTCTCTACATAGTAAGACCGGAAATCAATATCAAAGTTCATCAGTATTGCTGCTAATGTTTTAACAACCATTCTCTCTTCTATGGGTACCTTCATGTCTTCATCGGTAACCACCTCTATTGCAGATACTACATTCATATCATTGGGTTGCTGCATTTACCTGCAAATGTTGAAATTTACCTCATCCTTGTTAAGTCTGAACTTCAGCTCACCTCTCTCAACATCTACCAAGGCTCTCCATGTTGCCAAAAATGGTCTTCCCAAAATAATGGGAACCTCAAAGTTCACCTCGCAATCCAAGATCACGAAGTCAGCCGGAAAAATGAAGGTGTCCACCTTCACAAGTACATCACATAGGACTCCCACGGGTCGTTTAACTAACCTATCAGCCATCATCAACCTCATTGATGTAGGTTTTGGTACTCTCAATCCCAACTTCTTGTAAATGGCTAATGGCATCAAGTTGATGTTAGCTCTTAGGTCACATAAAGCTTTTGCAAAGCTAATTGACCCAATGGTGCACGGGATCGTGAATGCACCTGGTTCTTCCTTCTTTTGCACCAGAGATCTGGTAGCAATGGCGTTGCAATGATGAACATTGTTAGAAAAATCAAAACTTGCAACTTTTTTCTTGGTAACTAGGTCTTTCATGGACTTGGCATATCCTGGCATCTGCTCCAGGGTTTTCACCAGTGGTATGTTTACTGAAAGTTGTTTCAGCATGTTGATAAACTTTGTAAACTTTCCATCTTCAGCTTTCTTTTTTAGCCTTTGAGGGAAAGAAGGAGGTGGTCTGGGGATCTGCTGTAAAGGCAGGTTTTCCTCGATCTCTTTCTCTTTTCCTTTCGCATGTTGTGCTTTAGGCTGAGCATCGTCCAAGTCATCTACCTGTATCATCCTCATCTCTGCTAGCTTGCTCCAAGACCTGTTCATACGTGGTACCTACAGAAATAGGATCAGAAAGAACTTTACCACTCCTGGTGGCGATGGCCATGCAGTGTCCGTCCTTCTTGGCATTTTGAATGGTATCACTTGGTAGTGATCCATTCTTTCTCTGATTCATTGAGGCTGAGAGTTTCCCCAACTGCTGCTCTATTTGTTTAATGGATGTGGTGTGAGAGTCCACCAACTGACTCATGCTCGAGAAGTCACCTCTCATTTCTTTCACCCCTACCTCGGTTGACTCAACCTTTTGAAGTACCTTAGCCATCATGTCCTCAAGCTTAGATCCACTAGAACTACCACTCACCCGGTCTCTATTACCTGGAGGTACATATACACCACTGCGATCATTCATATACCCATCTCTGTTTTGCCAGTTTGCTTGATCTCTATTTGCTGGCCTTTCATACTGACCATCCCTAGCATAGCTCTGACCTGCATTTCCAGAATTGTAACCCTGATTTCCAGAGTTATAACTCTGGAAACCTCTTTGGTTCCCCAAATAATTAGCTTCCTCATAAATGTCAAGATCATGATTTGCATACATGTTCTGTTGTCCCACAACATTCACCTTTTCAGACTTGGCAACAATGTGCTTTATGAGCAGGTCTATTTGAGTCCTCATATGTGCCATGTCTTGGTCCCTTTCTTCTTCTCTCTTCCTTTGTTCAGATGAAAGCTCAAATGTATACCCAAGCTCTCCTACCTCTGCATCTCTAGTGTACCATGCTCTATTGTTCTTTCAGACCTCATCCAATAGATGCATGCTCTCTGCAAATGACTTCCTCATAAATGAGCCTCTACAAACTGCATCAACAACCGGTTTAGTAACATAATTGAGAGACCTATAAAAGTCCTATTTAAGATGTCTTTCAGTAAGATCATGGTTGGGACATTTCTTCAGCTTTTGGCTGAACCTCTACCAAGTATCATGCATTACTTCTCCTGGTAGCTACTTGTGCGTACTAATCTCGTCCTTCATCTGCAACTCTTTTGATTCTGGGAAGAATCGTTCCAGGAAAGCTTCATTCAACTCATTCCAAGTTCTTATGGAGTCATCTGGCATCTCATTCAACCAGTTAGTCGCCTCTCCAATAAGAGACAATGGAAATAGCCTTAATCTCATTGTTGTTTGGTTGACCCCAGGAATTTCTTGTGACTTACAGATAGCCACAAAGTTCATCAAGTGTTGATTCACATCATCACCAACTGCACCCCTAAATATACCTTTAAGGTTCAACAATTGAATCATAGTGCTGGTGATTGTGAACTTAACACCTGGAGGTAGTGCAGGTAACACTATCGCTCCAATGGCTCCAACTCCATCCAAATCTGCATTATCTTCATCATACATCATGTGCGCTGGATGCTGAACTCTACCCCTTGGAGCTATTGGTTGACGCTGGGGAGGGATCAATCCATCCACTCCTCTATTCTCATCTACCACCCTAGGTTGGTTGTTACCGCCATTCTGCTGAACACCTCTTGCAGCGGCTTCAACTTCTAGTCCCAACCTTTATCTTTGTGCCACCAGTTCTTGTGCATTCACCATTTTTTGAAGAGTCTTTTCGAGTTTTGAATCGTAAGGGATCAATGGAACTTGTTTACTCCTAGTACTTGGCATACACAGTAGCACTCACCTGAAAGAGACACAAACACAGAACAAAACGTAAAATTAGGAAATATAACTACAAATCAAATAAAAGCTAGTAAAACACTTCTGAATTGAAATTCCCCGGCAGCAGTGCCAAAATTTGATACGTCCAAACTTACACTCCAAATAAGAAGTGCAACCAATCGTTGCTAATTTATAGAACTCAACTAGAGTTGAGGTCAATCCCATAGAGAATTTCTTTACGGATAAAGTTTCACTGTCGCGTTTACTTAAATGTCGTTACCATTTCCTAAACAAATAATACGGAAAGTAAATTGGGTTTTATTTAAATGTGTTATACTACCAACATTTGCAGTCAAAACTTAGATAAACAGTTCACAAACTATCTCGTTGTAAGTTGATTCAGTTAATTTAAAGAAACCATGTTTTGTGGTCACTATGGCGTCGATTATAATGCTCTCCCGTAAATGGAGTGTCAGGTCAATCAATATTTACAGAACCTTTGCAAGTTGAATTTATCTAACGCTTCTCAGCCTAATCAGACAATATTCACTCTAATTCTCTCAAACTTAAAGTGTTATCGATATTTGACTTCGCTTGATTTGACATGGTGTTAAAGATCTTTTCTCTCGAACTCCAGCTTTAACTCAAATTCATTGACTTAGTTCAGCTTTTTCCTAACTGATGCTTTTCTCTCGAACAAACACCAGATACAGACTTGTATAAAGCGTGCACTCAATAGACTAAAATGATAATGAATGTTGTAAACTATAGATTGTAAACAAAAATTGCCTTTTACTCGTTTTACGGAATCACAACTAAAATATCGTCATAGATCTTACACACCCAATTTTAGTAATTAGCCACTCATATTTACACGTAAAGAATTAGTACTGGATAATGAAAACATGTTAATAAATACTTATGAAAATAATTGGTAAATCAACAATCACTTGATAATCTGATAATCGAAATCCAAACGTCAAACTGGTAAAATTAATCTGAATCCAAAATCTAAAGTTCAGAAATAATGTTGTATTCTTGGTTATGAAACGTCGGATGCAATAATCATCCAGAAAATGACCTAAAGTAGTTCAAAATAGAATGTTAAAAGTGAGTCCTAATCGAACTAGGACTGAATAGTCGGGCATTTTCACGGATACTCCCACGACTCGTCAAAGGCTTCATGGTCCGTGAAGCCTTCCGTGGTCTTCCCAACGTTTGGATCTTCAATGATAACCACTGGAACAAGGACTACGAATTGCACCACGGTTCGTAGCGAGGACCACTGCCCGTGATGGTGTATGTGGTCTTCACTTAGGATCCCAATATTCTTCCAACTCTTCCTTGTTTTCACACTGGTTCAACTCCACGGTAGGTACCACGGTCCGTGGTAAGAGTTACGTCCCGTGGAACCTTCTGTGGTTGTCACTTGGTTATTACTCATCTTCATCTTCTCAAGGCCTGCATTGCTTCACTTTCACGAGCTCAACCACGGATCGTGATGGAGTTCACGGTCCGTGGAGTTGACCATAAACTTTACTTGAATCATCATCATTTTGCAGCTTCTTTTCCATTTTCTGTACTAACCAGACTTTTGCCTGCACATTCAACAAACCTATCAAATAGTACAAAATTTCACTTAATTCCAGTGTTAGTTCATAGTTCTTAAGCGTCAAATGTGCCACGATTTCAAGGCACATCAGCCACCCCCGACCCATGTCCTCGAGGCGTCGTGTCCCGAGGCCACCACAACCCCCGACTCCCGACCTCGAGGCGTTGTACCCGAAGCTAGCCCTCGATCCCCGGCCTCGAGGCACTGTGCCCCGAAACCACCCCCGATCCCTGGCCTCGAGGCACCTTTCCCCGAGACCACCTCCTATCATATATGCCTCCCCCGACCCCTTATCATAAATGCCGCCCCCGGACCCCCTATCCTCTATGCCGCCCCCGATCCCCTATCCTCGAGGCAACCCTCGACCCCCAGCTTCAAGGCAACCCCCGACCCCCATCCTCGAGGCCACCCCCGACCCTCGATCTAAGGCCAACCCCCGACCCCCAGCCTCGAGGTCAGCCCCCGACCCCCATCCTCGAGGCCACCCCCGACCCCCAGCTTCGAG